>CAUYQG010018369.1:0-20920 GCA_963574415.1 Tarsius wallacei
CATAATAATTTGTCTAAACAAAGTAGGTATAAAAGAAAAAATCCTCAAGGCAGCAAGAGAAAAAGGTCAGATTAACTACCATGGAAGACCAATTAGAATAGCAGCAGATTTATCTACAGAAACCCTTCAGACTAGGAGAGCTTGGAACCCTATCTTCAAAGTTCTAAAAGATAAACAATTTCAACCAAGAATAAACTACCAGCCAAGCTAAGCTTCATTAGTGAGGGAGAATTAAAATCTTTCCCAGATATCCAATCCCTAAGAACTTACGCTGCCATAAGACCACCTCTACAAGAAACACTTATGAAAGTATTGAACACAGAAGAAAAGGAAAAAAGAACAACAGCGTTCTTCACAAGAGTACAGGAAAAGGATTAAAAACACACATGAACCAACCCCAAAACCAAAAGAAATACAACAAACAAACAGCAACAACAACAACAACTCTGCAAGATCCTTTTGATGGGGATCAACTCTCACATTTCAATAATTAGCCTGAATGTGAATGGACTAAATGCACCACTGAAAAGACATAGAATGGCAAAATGGGTAAAATATCACCAGGCAACAATATATTGCCTTCAAGAGACTCATCTCACTAGAAAGGACACTCACAGACTCAAAGTAAGAGGATGGGAAACAAATTTTCAGGCAAATGGAACACAAAAGAAAGGAGGAGTCGCGATCTTAATCTCAGACAAAATATGCTTTAAGCTATCAAAAATTTAAAAAGATATAGAAGGCCACTACATAATGATAAAAGGTTCAATCCATCAACAAGAAATATCTATCCTAAACATATATGCACCCAACATAGGAGTGCCAACTTTCATAAAGCAACTCCTAGGTAAACTAAAAAAAGATATCGACTCCAATACCATCATAGCTGGGGACTTCAATACCCCACTCACAACCCTAGACAGATCATCAGGACAAAAAAAATCAGCAACGAGATCCGAAATCTCAATGTGACTCTTGACCAAATGGACATAATTGATACCTACAGAACACTCCACCCAACAACCACAGAATATACATTCTACTCATCACCGCATGGAACGTACTCTAAGATCGACCACATACTTGGCCATAAGTCAAGCATAAACAGATTTCAAAAGATCAAAATTTTGTCATGCACCTTCTTGGACCACATGGAATAACAATAAACATCAACACCAACAAGGTTCCCCAAAACCCACAAAGACATATACACTAAGCAGCATGATGCTAAACAACTCCTGGGTCAATGATGAAATCAAAACAGAGATTAAAAGATACCTGGAAACAAATGAAAATGAAGAAACATCTTACCAAAATTTCTGGGATGCCATGAAAGCTGTAGTAAGAGGGGAATTCATATCGCTACAAACACACATGAAGAAAAGGGAAGGATCACAAATTAACAACCTAAAAAGTCACCTAAGGAATCTGGAAAAGCAAGACCACCAAAACCTTAACTTCAGCAGAAGACTCCAGATCACCAAAATAAAAGCCCAAATCTGGGTCATAGAAGAAAAAAAGAGAGTACAAAAAAAAAAAAAAAATCAATGAAACAAAAATCTAGTTCTTTGAAAGAATAAACAAGATTGATGGTTCCCTAGCTATGCTGACCAAGAAAAAGAGAGAAAAAGCCCAAACAAACTCAATTAGAAACACAAAAGATGAAGTCACAAATGACCCTGAAAAAATACAAGAGATTATCAGAGACTACTATGTACACTTGTATGGAAACCAACTCGAAAACCTAAAGTAAATGAAGGACTTTCTGACATCACACAACCTCCCCAGGTTGAAACAAGAAGAAATTGAGACCCTAAATAGACCAATAACAATCCAGGAAATTGACTATGTCATAAGAAAACTACCTACAAAAAAAAAAGCGCCCTGGACCAGATGGCTTTTCAGCAGAATTCTACAAAACATACAAGGAAGAACTGATACCAATTCTATTGAAAGTATTCCAGGCAATTGAGAAAGGTGGAACTCTTCCCAGATCATTTTATGAGCTAGCATCACATTGATACACAAACCAGGTAAAGATCCAACAAAGAAATAGAACTACAGACCAATATCCTTGATGAACATAGATGCTAAAATTCTCAACTTCCTAACAAACTGGATTCAACAACACATATCAAAAATCATCCACCACAACCAAGTAGGCTTTATCCCTGGGATGCAAGGCTGGTTCAACATTCATAAGACCATAAACGTAATTAAATACATCAACAGACGCAAAAACAAAAATCCACATGATTATATCATTAGATGCAAAAAAAGCTTGTAATAAAATCTAGCACTCCTTCTTGATAAAAACCCTCAAACATTTAGGCATAGATGGAACATACCTCAAAATAGTAAGAGCCATCTATGAGAAACCCACAGCCAGCATACTGCTAAACAGACAGTAATTGGAACCATTTCCCCTGAAAACTGGAACAAGACAAGGGTACCCACTCTCACCCCTCCTGTTCGATATAGTTTTGGAAGTTCTAGCTAGAGCAATCAGAGAAGATAAGACCATCAGGGGTATTCAAATAGGAAAAGAGGAAATCAAGTTATCCCTCTTTGCAGATGACATGATTCTATACCTCGAAAACCCAAGAGAATCTGTCAAAAACCTCCTTGCACTAATAAAGGACTTTGGCAAAATCTCAATGTATAAAATAAATGTGCAAAAGATAATCACATTTCTATACACCAAAAATAAACAATCAGAAACCCAAATAAAAAGCACAATTACATTCACAATAGCCACCAAAAAATGAAATACCTTGGCATCTTCCTAACCAGAGACATGAAAGACTTTTACAATGAAAGCTACAAACCACTGCTCAAAGAAATCAAAGATGACACAAACAAATGGAAAAATATTCCATGCTTATGGATTGGAAGAATCAACATTGTTAAGATGTCCATTCTATCTAAGGCAATCTACAGATTTAACACAATACATCAAATTACCAGCAACATTCTTCCCAGACCTAGAAACAACAATACAGGAATTCATATGGAAACATAAATGACCATGAATAGCCAAAACAATTCTCAGCAAAAAAAAAAAAAAAAAAAAGCAAGAGTTATAACACACCCAGACTTTAAACCATATTTTAAAGCTATAATAATAAAAAAAGTGTGGTATTGGGACAAGAAAAGGCCAATAGATCAATGGAACAGAGTTGAGATTTCAGAAGCATAACCTCAATTTCTCAACCAAATCATCTTTGACAAAGCCTCCACCACCAACCACTGGGGATAGGAGAACCTATTCAGTAAATGGTGCTGGGAAAACTGGCTGATCACATGCAGAAGATTGAAACAGGAACCCTACCTATCCCCATACACAAAAATCAACTCTAAATGGATCAGAGACCTAAACATAAAACCTCAAACTATAAGAACCTTAGAAAATGCTGGAGACACTCTTATGGAAATTGGAACTGGCAACCAATTCCTGATCAAAACCTCAAGTAACCATGCCATAAGAGATAAGATAGACAAGTGGGACCTTATCAAACTGACAAGCTTCTGCAAAGTCAAATAAATCAAGAGAGCAGGGAGACAGCCCAAAAACTGGGAAAAAATATTTGCCAACTCTATGTCTGACAAAGGCCTAACATCTACAAGGAACTCAAATGTGCTGAAAAGAGAAAAACAAAAAGTCCCATTACAAAATGGGCAAAAGATATGAATAGACAGTTCTCAAAAGAAGACTTATAAGCAGCCAACAGATACATGAAAAAATGTTCAGCCTCACTAGTCATCAAAGAAATGCAAATTAAAACTACACTGAGACACCACCTAACTCCGGTCAGAATGGCCATCATCAATAACTCAAAAAATAACTCATTATGAACTCAAAAAATGCTGGAAAGGATGTGGCGAAAAGGGAATACTTCTACACTGTTGGTGAGAGTGTAAACTAGTACATTCTCTGTGGGAAACAGTGTGACAATTCCTAATAGTTCTAAAAATCAACCTTCCATATGATCCCGTAATCCCCCTACAGGGAATATAACCAGAAGAACTCAAACCACTCTATATGTTTATCATAGCATTGTACACAATAGCAAGAACATGGAACCAACTGTGCTGCCCATCAAAAGAGGACTGGATAAAAAACAATGTGGTACATATACACAATGGAATATTACGCAGCCATTAAGAAGAACAAAATCATGAACTTTGCAGCAACCTGGATGGACTTGGAGTCTATAATACTGAGTGATCTCTCACAGAAACAAAGAACTGAGTATCGCATGTTCTCACTCATAAGTGGACCTTGAACAACTATCGTAATACTGTAAGAAAAGGATCAACAGGAGCGGGAAACTGCAGGGGTGTGGGGTTGCAGGGAGTGGGGATTGGCAGTGTGGGAAACTGCCTGGGGAAGGGGGGGCACACCTCATCAACAAGGATAACTGCACAATGAATATTTGTATACCTAACCCTGAATTGTACCCCACAATTTTAAAATAAAAAATAAAATAAAATAAAGAACATTTCTGCCTAAGCCTATGTATTTTTACCATTTAAAAAAAAGATTGTTTAGGAGATGATTCTCCAAAGCTCCATATATGAGCAGGCTACATTAAATATGATAGATATTTTTAAACCTTTATATAAAAAACTTAAAAATCGTACTTTAAAAAAATATTGTTTTTATCTGCCTGAGCATCTATTTCTTCACTGATAAAAATAATAACCATCTTATGGCAATATTGTGAGAAATAAAGAAGCAAAAGTGGCCGGTTTGATAGCAATGTCTTCTAGCTTAGAAGTAAACATTAGGCATCATCTTGTCTAAGTCCCCAATCAGTACAGGAATCCTCTGTTGAGCATCTCTGTCAGAGAAAGTCCACCTGATGAAGGTGGAGCATGTAATCTAACAAAATGGCCATTCTCTTCTTAGCTATACCTGCAAGAAATTTATTTTTAAAATTAAGCCAAAGTTTACTTCATCCTAATTTCAAGATAAACCTTTTATATTGTGGGACTGAGACCTGTGTGATGCATCCCTAGGGACAGCACACAACCTATTCTTTAGACAGTGGTAAAAAAAATAGTACATATTAATGCATAAATTCCATAGGCTCTGAATTTGTCATATAAGATAGAATGTATTTTTTCAAACCAGATATTTCAAATATAATATTATAATGAATTCTAGAAATAATCTTTGATAATATTTTACAGTCCACAGTATACCTTAGTCTTATACAGTCTCATGGCCTTTCTTGCAGGAGATGTATATTTCTGGCCCTTTGAAAAACATTTCAGACATGTGTCAAAATTCTTAGAAGCTACCCTGAGAGAAGTTAACATCTAGGGCTCCAAGTAAGCCAACTTTCATAGATGGGAGAAACCAGAAGAGATTTCCACCTCTATCACTAGTCTGAGACCTTGGCCAAGTCAATGTCCCCTCCTTGGAGACTGTTTTCTTACACACACACACACACACACACACACACCCCACAGTTTAAATACTACTGAATGCATACACAGATACATAGATACACATATATGGTTTACAATCTATTAAATACACATACACACACGTACATGTGAACATTGCTTAAAGTCAATGTATTATATACATACAGTATAAACATACATACATATACATGGTTTAAATTCTCTTTAGCCCTTACACACATACATATTGTTTAAAGTCCATTCATTATATATATACACATACACACACATATATATATAATATAAACACTGTTAAATACATATGTTTATTTATGTTTTTAAATCTATGTATTATGTGCATACACACAGTTAATAGTATTGCCTTTGGAATTAGACTTGCCTCCTAATTTCAGCTCCCCCACCTTTATCAGCTGGATGACAGCTTACTTACCTGAGACACATTTTTCTCATCAGCACATGCCAATATAATACTAATACCTTCCTTGGACATTTAAATAAAACTATAAGAAACACAATGTATTTGCAAACAGGGCTTCACACATATTAAATGTCATTTTTTTCTTTGTAAAAGCATAAGTCTTGGGTTTTTACACAACATAATTGGTACCTTAATGGCACTGGTTAGTGTGTTAATGTAGAAACAAGACTCGGCCTGAGTAGTCACTGAACTCTCAAGTGGAAGCCAGCATTCCACTACATTGTATCCAAAGAATATAACCAATCTATGCTTGGACCAGGCTGGCACCAGCACAGAAGCTCGCTGGTCTGGGGGACACAGGTTGGTAGCAAGGGGTTAATTATTTCAAACCATATTCTTGGAAGTGCGGTGGTTCAAGGCAAGTAACTTCCTCAGAATCAGTGTCTGAGTCAGAATAAGGGATCTGCCCTGTCATATAGACTCACTGAGAAAACTCCTCAATTTCCACAGGTAGAGAACTGATGTCTAGAATAATCCATGCTAATGTGTAGTTTTGAGGGGAAGAACACAAAGGTAATATGTTGGCCATTAGCACTCCCATGACCTATTCTATTACATCTCCCTCTACACTCAGCATGTGACATCTATCCCATGGAAGAAAATAATATGGAATTTTAGTCAGGGTAAGTAATGCCAGCTGCTGTAATGAACAGTGACTTCACACAGCAATCATTCATTTCTTGCTCACATTTGACCCCAGTAAAGTTGGCCAATGACAGTGGAAGAAAAGTCCACATAGTTGTCTGGGGCTGTAGGCTCCTTGAGTCTAGTGACTGTGCCATCAAGAGGGCCTCTGAAGCCTTTGCTGTGTTCTCAACATCTGGAAAAGTGAAAGTGAGGAGAGACAGTTTTGAGGACCATGCAGGAGGCTTCAGGAGCCAGACCAGTTGCCACAGGCTGATTCCGTTCCCAGACCTCACTTAACTGCAAGAGGCTGGGAAGTGTTTAGTTTTGTGCCCAAGAGGATCTGGCAAATACATGCCAATGTTTCTGCCAGAATAACATTTCAATATCTGAGGAAAATGTAATGGAGCTTGAAATAGGAGAGTATTTAAAATCAGCTGTGTAAATCGTGAAATGGATTCTCTTTATATTGTGATAAGGAAAAATTTACATTTTTGACAGGAAACTAAAAATAATAAAAATTAACGAATTCCATAGAGACCTACTCTTACTATGTCCTCCCTTTTTCCAACTCCCTTCTCCCCCACAAGTTGCTTCCCTAGATGTTGAGGTCAGCTTGGGGACAATGAACAACTGACTGGCAGCAGAGAGGAACCTGGGAATAATAATAATGACTATCTCCAAGTTCCAGACACAGTGCTAACATCCAGCATTTGTTATGGAAAGGACATGGCAGAGACATCACAGAGCTGACGTTCTTGAATCATTTTGTATCCACTTCCTGTCACAAGCCCAGCTGGAATGGTTTATTTCTTCTATGCATTAATCTCCTAAGTTAATGGTTCCCAACTTGGTTGTATAATATAAAGAATCATCTGGGATGCTGTGGTGGACAGACTCTAAGATGACCCTCGTTGAGCCCCTTCTAGTGTTCTCACAATTGTGTTATCTCCTCCTTTGAATGTGAGTGGGATCTATGATCTGCTTCCAACAATAAAATGTGGCAAAGGTGACGGGATGTCACTTCTCTGATTCCATTACTAAGATTATAACTCCTGTCTTGCTAGCAGGCTTTCTTTTGCTGGCTTTGATAAGACAAGCTACCATGCTGGGAGGCTCACCTGATAAGGAACTAAGGGCAGTCTCCAACCGATAGCCAATAGCCAACAAGGAACCTTCAGTCAAAAAGACCTTAAATAAATTCTACCAACAAACTGAATTAGCTTGGAAGAAGATCCCTCCCCCAGCCAGACCTTCAGATGAGACTCTAGCCCCAGTCAGCTACTTGACTGCAGCCTTAGCCAATCTTGAAACAAAGGTAACAGCTGAGGCATGCCCATATTTCTGACCCAGAGAAACTGAAAGAATAAATGTGTGTGTTTCGAGCTGCTAAGTTTATGGTGATTCGTATGCTTCAGTGATAACTACTACAAATGCTTGTTAAAAGTACAGATTCCTGGGTCCTAGACACCGAGTCTATTTAGCAGAACTGGAGAAGGTCTTGGGAATCTAAATTGTTCACCATCTCATCTCAAAATAATCTTTGATATTATTTTATAGTCCACAGTACACCTTAGTCTTATACAGTCTCATGGCCTTTCTTGCAGGAGATGTATATTTCTGACCCTTTGAAAAACATTTCAGACATGTGTTGAAATTATTAGAAACTACCCTGAGAGAAGTTAACATCTAGAGCTCATGTACCTGGTTTCTTACATCAAGTCAACCTTGCCAGAACGTTACATAACTCAGCCATATTATTTATGCTCGTAATAAAAGTGATGTAACAGTTATGTTTTAATGATTTTTCTCTGTCTATTATAAAAAGATCTGTATTTGTTTTATATTGTTGCTATAAAAAATTACCACAAATTTAGTGGCTTAAAACAACACAAATTTATTATCTTATAATTCTGGAAATTAGCATTCTGAAGTTGGGTCTCATTAGGCTAAAATCAAGATTTCAGAGAATCAAAGTTTCACTTAGAAAAGGGCAGTTCTTTCTGGAGACTCTAGAATCTGTTTCCTTGCCTTTCCCAGCTTTTAGAGGCCACCTGCACTCTTTGGCTCACGGCCCCCTTCCAGCAATGCATCACTCCAACCTCTGCTTCTATCATCACTTCTTCCCTGATTCTAATTCTCCTGGTTCTTTCTTTTCCACATAAGTACTCTTATGATTACATTGGGCCTACTATGATGATTTAGGATAATCTCTCTATCTCAAGATTCTTAACCTGAGAATATTGACAAAGTTCCTTTTGTAATGTAGCAGAACATTCATAGGTCATGAAATTTGTTGGGGAGGAAGATGGCCATTTTTCTGACTACTTTAAGATCCCATTGAACAAAATGCCTATATCTTTTAAAAATTATCATTATTTTTTAATTTTGTTAGAGACAGGACCTCAATATGTCACCCAGGCTGAACTTGAACTCTTGGGCTCAAAAGATCCTCCCATTCCATCCTCTGGAGTAGCTGGGACTACAGACACACGCCATCATACCTGGCTAAAATAGCTAACTATTAATGCTAATAAAATGTTTTTATCTTTTTTATATCATGCAAACTATGGAATCTGTCTTGTTTTCCTTTCTTCCTTGGCTTCCATGGCTCTTAGAGCTAATCATTGTGCTCAGTTCTAACTCGGCTGCACTTGCTTTCTAATCCAACTGCTTCCCTTGAGTCATTATGTCGTTCTTTCTCTTTTATCCTTATTTTAATGGTTCTGTTTTGTTTGTGTCACTTATTATAACTTGATTTTGAAACATAACTAGAATATACAAATCCCCATATTTAGGCTTAGCTCCTAAGTCCTCCGATTCCTCATCTCTTCCCTTCCAAGGCTACCTGCCAATGAAACATTTTCTCACTTGGTACCTGGACTTCCTCTCTTCTATATCTCACTCCACCTCTCCTTTTCTGTCCTTCCCACAGCCATCCCTAGCCTTCCAAGCCATTCACCAATTTAGTTGTCAATTTCCCTCAAGGGACTGCAGGTGAGGAGTTCACCCTCCACCCATTGGGTAGATTCTGCTAAGGCCCTTTACACTGTGATGGATGAACTAGTCTCTAAACCCTTGGTCAGCCTGCCCATGGAAAAAAGATCTTCTGAACTGATTTTAAATACACTGGGCTCATTAAAGTACTTGAACAAATTGCCCTAGAAACTCCCGTAATAGCCACACACCTCAGGGAGACAAATAATATTATCCATATGTTACAAGAGAAAATACTGAGTCAAAGAACACAGAGAGAAAGCTATAGATTCTATTTCTTTGGGGTAATTATCTTGGTTTCAGGGTTTTAGATGACTTAGATGGATGAATCTCAATCCCAGTTTTCCATTTCATCAGTACACCCCAATTATTGTTAGAAGTAGTTTGACAAAATATTTTATTGGCCTAATTAAAATATATATTTCCGATACCATATTTTGGAATGGTTAGAGAAGCAGATAATGTAGTGCAAACTTAAGAAACATGATTAAAGAGTATGCCAAATTTTTTGAAGTTAAACATATATGTGCAGCCTAACAACTTTTTATAAAATGAACAACTGTATAGTCACGCTCTCCTTATGCCTAAATTCTGTCTGTGCCTCTAAGACCAGCTCAGATACCCTTCAACAAAGACTTGAATGAGCTCCTTAGGTATAATCCTTTTCTCATTGAATTCTAAGAGTTTCTTAGTTGGATTCTTATATCATGTATCATCTGTGTTATATATACACACATATGTACATATACTTATATATTAGTGGTGCAAGCAAGCATATAATATATACTATATAAATACAGTACAAATGTATTAGTTATCTGCGTGTAATTATCTTCTTTCCCCTTCAGTCTCTGAGATGTGTGAGGGCACAATAAATTCTAGAATTATCTTTTGATCTTCCACAAGACTCAGTATCACTGCTTAACTGTAATTTGAATAGAGTCTATCATGAATATGAATAAGTGAATGAATGTGAAAGCGAGCGAATGAGGCCATGGAGGTCACTTAAGCCAGGGGTCAAGTTCCTGGAGGTTACCCAATATAGGATGGAACAGTCAAGTGTGCTATGTTTAGGGAGTTAGACAAGGGTCAGTGAGGCAGGGTCAGCCAGGGAAGCACTGAGTAAACAAGTCAATCCTGACTTTAGGCTGTTGCTGGTCTCCTCTCTGTCCACCTCCTGGGATTAGGTAGCCTGGGGGCCCTTAAACAATGGTCAGAGTTAAAAGGGAGTTCAATATTTTCAAATGCACTTTGCTTCATATAAAGAGAGATAGGGTGGAAGAATTACCTTGAAGGGGTGGGGCACACACTGCCACCTCCATTATATCATGTTTAACTCTTGTCAACTGTCTTTCGCAGATACACTCTTGAGTCAAGCACAAAAAGAAATAAATTTTGCTACTGCATTTGAAGCAGTTGGCCATGGGAGGCAGCCTCCAGGGGCATTAAGCAAATGCCTAAAAAACGTTGTTTTTTGTTTGTTTGTTTGTTTGTTTGGGTGATTTTGTTTTGTTTTTTATAAGGCACTTGCTTTAACTGAACTCATTTTATCCTAAGAGAAAACATAAGAAGCAAATATTAATTTCGCTTCCTTTTTAGAGATGATGGAGTTAAAGAGCCTCACAAGGTTTAATGATCTGCCCAAGGTCATCTATCATCTTCTGCATCTAATATCTATATTCTACTCATAATGCAGCAGTTGCGGTATATATGTTTGATACATAAAGTTTGATACATAATTTTGATTCAAAGAAGGTGACCCAATAAGTTAAACTTTAGATTGAAATGATGCCAGTTGTATGTATTCTTAAAATGTGCCACGATTTATTAGATGGTAATGAGTGTGTACATGCCACTAGGATGTGCATTTTACATCTTTTATTTCATCTCCAAAATAATCCTAGAGGTAGGTGTGATTTTTCTCTTTTGATAAAAGAAGAAACTAAAGCTCAGAAGTATTGAGTGACTCGCCCAAAGTCATAACATGTGGTAGAGAATTTAAACACAGGTCATCTGACTCCAGAGCCTATGCATTTAAGAGCTGTGCTCAGTGGCCTACCCTTAGCATTTGTGCCTTTATTCAACAAAATGTCCTGAAAGCTTCCAGTGTACCAAGCACTCTTTGAGGTGCTTAGGCTATAACTGTACAAATGTGAATCATCCTTTGAATATGTTATTCTTCAATATGTTTGGACTCAGCTATTTAATAAATTCTATACTTGTAGAAAGTTTAAAACTTAAAATCACATCATTAAGGTGCAAAAATATATTCTTTATTTCTCTATAACTAAACTAAACAAAAAGCCACTGTTTCCACTTAGCATAAGGATTATTTGTTAATTCAAAGAGAAAGGTCACTTCTGGTTCAAAATGTGATCCATTCAGAACTTAAATCTAGCCAACTTGAGAAATTCTCTTCTACTGACCTCTTCAGTTATCCTAGGAAGTGTGGGAAGCCAGTGGGGGAAGACTATTTCACTGGCAAAACTGGGTAGAGGTGGAATGGGCAACATCCTTGATCTTCGTCCCTGCTAATTTTCCCTACCCATGCTCTGCAATTCAGCCTCATCTTTTTACTGGTCCCAGCCTGAGATGTCCACCTCACAGCGGCCTCTGAGAAGGGACCCCTGGTCTAGAGGTATACCACATATACCTCTTAGCAGGTTCCCAGTCCTCAGATTTCAGCCACGTCTCCATACTACTTATGGTGACACAGGAACATCTCCAATTTCCTCCTCAATAAGGAGTAGCCAAAAAACACTTGATGCCAGCCAACTAAGACCTTTCCTTTATTTCTGTTCTATTCTGGCTGCCCTTTAATGGGACAGGACATCCGACAAAGCCATCTCTTCCCCATCTTCCAGATGGGAAATAGAGCATCACTCTTTGTTTTCAGAAGCCAAATCTTGTTGGTCCATTTTAAATTTCTGTAGTCTAAATCAGCTGGAACTGGCTCTTGATATTTAAAGAAAGGCGTTTGAAATTTAAAAAATCCATTTCCCCCCAACGTCCTAGTTCTTATATATCAAACAAGCTTTGTTTTTCATATTATTATGATCTGCTATAGCTCTAACGCGATTCAGTAAAAACAATTGACTTACATATTCGAACCAGTATCTGAAAGCAATGTGCACAGAAAAAGTTTGTTGCCATCTGTTAGCCAGAAGAGTAATAGGTAATAGGTAGAAGGCATGGGAAAAAGAACAACAAAAAAAGAGATCTCAAAATATTATCTTGCATTCATGACACATTATAGAGAGTAGAAGTCAGTGCAGAGGACAGCCCCCCACCCTCTCACACAGCAAAGAATTGTCTGTTCTAAAATGTCAGTAGTGCCGAAGTTGAGAAACTTTGAGATCGATAGATAGATGATGGGTAGATAAATAGATGATAGATGCATAGATACATAGAAATAAAGCTAGATGTATACTAAGTGCCAAATACTGTGCTAGGCCGAGAATAACCAGGACCTCCCTCATTGACAGCTGGACTTCACGTAAAGTCATCATGAGTCTTCACAACTCAGAATCCCTGCCTTGTTTGTTTTCCGCCTGTGTACAAACTCAATTCTTTATCAGGAGAAACTCTCCCAGGGTTTATTGCCTTTCTAACTAGCATTTTTTTAAGGAGTAAAACCACCGAAACATGCATTTCTAGGTGAAGTTAATTTTCTGGACAGAATACATAGTTCCTAGCACTGATAACAAATCCAGCAGGCTTAATCAGATTCAGATTTGGTATGCTGTTGTAGTGGAAAAGGAAAACAAATCTAAGAGGGCACTTTAGAACTTTGGCTCCTATTAAAGAGTTTATGTAATTTGCTGCATTAGGGTTTGAATCCAAGCTCATGAGAACTTTACATTTGAGATATAAAACTAATTCAAGAGGAAATATGCATCCCCCTGAGATGTATTCATAGATCTATCTCCCTATTCTCCCAATTCCAGCACACCAACCATTATCAAAATCTCAATCTGTCTAGATAGAGATTTCTTTCAAGTAATATGGTATGTGGATTCTCTGATCAATATCGGTAAAAGATTTAGAGACCCGGGCATGAATATCCCATCCATGAAGAACATGCTTGGACTGATTTAGGACACACACTAGTCAAATACCTTTGATTGACTGTTAATATCTCACTCTTAACCTTGTCAAGACTATCATGATTTATAGTTAATAGTGTTTCAAGTCCCTTTTTCAAAAACACCATGGAAAATTTAACTGAGTGCACATTGGTCTGCAGAAATGCTTAGCATGTGTTAATTGCAGATTAACTGTGGGGTTAAATGATCAAGGAATCTTTTGTGAAATACTGGAACTCTTCTTTTAAGAGGAGAATCTCTGAAGATTTCATATGTGCAACTGTGAAAACAAAGTACCCTTATGGAGTTTTTAAACTTTTTTTTTTATTTGTTCCTCACTATATCTATTCCCAGGTAGACCAAAAACTAGTTTGATTTCTAAACAGAAGTGCCCATTAGGATGAAGTCAAGTATCCTGCTGGCATTGGGGCATTAGAGAGTATGGGCTTCTCCAAAAACAACTCTATGGCACAAGACAACTTTCATTGTCAAAAGCTTGGTAATGGCTTCTGAAAATCTCACTAAACCAAAGCTATTCATCCATACCTGTGCAAACCCTTCAGAATCACATTTTTTAAAAACCTAACATTTGAAAATAGAAAAAAAAAAGTTTCTGTACTCTTATGTTTCCAACCCATGGCAAGTTTCTCAGTTCTTTTAAAGAATCATCCTTTCATCGGATTCTATAGCTTAAGAGAATGGCAGAAAGTTGCATAACAAGGCCATTGAGCTCTAACACCGTCCAAGAACCCGCCAGTCTGTTTCTGTCTGTTTCTCTTTGCATGTCCCTGCCTCTATGACTCTATCCTTCCTGCTTTTAATGGATCTTTTCTCCATCTTGTTTTTCCCTCTCTGGTCACAATGTAAAACTATTGCGGTACATTCTTTGGTTGTTCTTGTTTTTTAAAAAATACATTTTAATTTTTAAATTATTTTAGAGAGATCCTGTATACTTCAACCTGGCTGCCCATATTGTCAATTTCTTACATTGCTGTGGCACATGGGCACAAAGTCAATGCATTCTTATTAACTAAACTCCAGACTTTATTTGGATTTCTCCAGTTTTTCTACAAATGTCTTCTTTTTGCTTCAAGATCCCATCCAAAGTACCACATTGCATTTAATTATCATGTCTTCTTAGGCTCCCCTGGAATGTGACAATTTCTCTATCTTTTTTCCCCTTTTTTCCTCAAGACTTTGATAGTTTTGAGGAGGACTGGACAGGAATTTTGTAGAATTTCCCTCAATTAAGGTTAATCTTTTGTTTTCACATAATTAGACTGGGGGGTATTCGTTTGAGAAAAAAAAATACTGTGGAGGTGAAGGGCTCTTCTCATAATATCATAACTGGGGTATATGCTACCAGCATCACGTATCACTGATGATGTGTTCTTGTTTTTTAATACCACTAAATGCATATTATTTTTAATTTAAAAGCAATAAAATTGAATATTTATATGTTTCACTTCATGATGCATTTAAAAATTCTTTCAACTTCTGATTAAGTTGCTTTTATCTACTCTAGTATATCTATGTATGTCTAACACATGGAATTTACTCAATATTATTTGTTGTATAAATGAACAAGTGTCGTTATATGTCTCCATCCTCATCTATGCCATGGATCAGGTAGGGTCTGCGAGAGAAAAACAGAAATTCTAGGCTGCCTAGATGCTAACCATTTGAGAGTCCAACTATTGTTATTGATTTGAGTTTTAAAGAGTTCGTTAAAAATTACTTTGGAAACTGTGATATATTTTCATCTTCCTAAAAGACCATTCTAAGTTTTCATTTGGTTTTGATATCCAACTCTGAGGTTTTAAACTGCGCTAATGAAGTGAGAACTAAGCATGTAAGAGTTAAGAAATAGAGACCTTGGGAAATAGGGAGGTGCTTTAGAATGATTATTGGACAATTGCTCGTTTTCACTGCTCTTTGAAGATTTCCCTGGCCACGTGATTACTTACCATCTCATTAGAAAAGAACCCCTCAACGAAACACCTGCCTAGCCAAATGAAAGAGGCAGCCATTTAGGTGATTTGGCTTTATTTTCTCTGTAGCTTGATGAATTTTCATGCTTTACCCAAAGTAGTGAATTCTACATTGCTGACAGATGCAGTTGAAAGATGCAAAGTAAAGCAAATTGTTTCAAAGTTCAACTTGTTTTATTTTGTGGAACATGCATTCCCTCAAAGCTAAGTTTAAAAGGTCAAAATAATTGCTGGCCTTTGCTGATGGCACTGGTGACTTGAGGGAATATTGCGTGGAGAAATCTGCTTCTCTTGTGCAAACACATACAGAAAACTTACATGCCACTGTGGAGAGGTGAGGGGAACAAGGGTGACCTGAGAGAACAGGAGTTTCTTTTCATTCTTATTCTTTTCTACATTAGTTGTGAATTATTTTTAACTCTGCTGGAACTTTGCAAGCAATTAAAGGTCAAAAATCCCTTCTTTGGGATTTTGCCTTTTGCGGGGTGGGGGGAAATCTGTATTTCTAGTCTTTTGTCTTGAGAGCAAACATTCTTCCCTAAAAAGAAGGTGCAAACCACCTCCTCTTCAATGGGAAATATGAGCAATTTCTGGCCTTTGCACCTATTTGGGTTCAAAAGATATTAAGAAAACTATGCGTCAAAAAGGGCTTTTGCAGGGAATCAAACTCCTAAAAATCAGCTGAAAATAGAATTTTGAAAATAAACTCCTCAGGACAATTCAAATACTACAGCAAATTTGGTGTTTGGGTACTTGTACACTGAATTACAAAGTAAAGGTTTCTTAAGATAAGCATTTGTGTTTCGAATTTCCCCCACTTGGCTCTTTATGATAACAGCTTTCGTAAATAGCATAGCAGTTGAAACATTTATTATTGGAACAGAAATGCAATTACATGCAGATGTTGTCCAGTGATTCATTGCTTTGTGCTACATACATTTTCAAGCTGGAGAAAGAACAAGCAGGTCATCAAGTAAGTGCTGTAGGCTGAACTCCACTTATTCTCCTGACTTGAGTTATCTAATCTCTTTTGTGAGTGTTACCACAATCTAGGCCTCCGTGGCCCTTCTTGGCAGCCTGTTTCATTGTGCAATTACTCCAACTACCGTCAAAAATTTCTTTTCATCCAACATAAACGTTCTTTACTTAATCCAAACCTGGTTCTTTCTCCAACATTCCTGATCCAAGGCATATAAAATGACCACCACATTTATTTTATTTCTCAAGCTTGTCATTGTTTTCTACTTTTTGTATAGGTGAATTTGGCTTTTTGTTTTTGCTTTGCAATGAATGAACAATGTAAACTTCAGATAGTGAGCAGAGCTATGAAGGAAGTGAAATGGGTAAAGTGATGTGGAACTGCTGAAGATAGGGTGGATGGCAACATCAGTCATGGTTGTCAAGGGTGGCCTTCTAATGGAGGAGACATTTGCATCAACTCTGAGGGTTGAGGCCTTAGCAGTGAAGATGGCAGGTGTATTCGTTTTCTATGGCTGTTGTAACGAATTATCACAAACTGAGTAGCCTATAACAGCCCAAATATATTATCTTATGGTTGCTGAGGTCAGAAGCCCAACACGAGTCTCATGGGCTAAAATCAACGTGCCAGCAGAGCTGTGTTCCTTCTGGAGGCTGTAGGGGAGATTCTGATTCCTTGCCTTGCCCTAAGGTGCCCACATTCCTTAGATTGTGGCCCCTTCCTCTATCTTCAAAGCCAGCAATGGCTGCTGGAGTCTTTCTTTTGTCGCATCACTCTGACACTGATTATCCTGTTCCCTCTTCCACATTATAATGACCTTGTGATGAATTTGGGTCCACCCAGATAATTCGGGGTAATCTTATCTTGAAGTCAGTTTATCAGCAAACTTAATTTCATTTGCAACCTTAATGCCCCATTGCCATGAAACATAACCTATTTACAGGGCCCAGGGATTAGGATATGGACACCTTTGAGAAGTCATTATTCTACCTACCCCACCAAGGAGAGCATTTCCGACAGTGGAAAAAGCATGTGCAAAGGCCCTGAGTTCTGAACAAGATGAATATATTGAAGAAAGAGAAAGAAGGCTGGCGTAACTGGACACAGTGCTATGAGATTAGTTTGGAGGGGAAGGCAGGGGTCTGGTTATGAAAAGCTCTGTGGGCGATGGTAAGAAAACTAAATTGCATTCCAATTGTAAGAGGACAGCACTTGAGGTTTTTAAGCAAAGAAGTTGCATACTCTAATAGATATTTGTAAAGGTGACTTGGCAGCTCTGTGAGGAATAGACCGTAGAGAGGAAATGACAGAGGTAGGGAGGACAATTAAGAAATTATTGTATTAATCTAGTCTAGAGGTTCTCAATCAGGGGCGATTTTGTCCCCCAGGGTATATCTGGAAATATCTGAAGACACTTTTTGGTTGTCATGACTTTGAGTGGGGGTGCAAGTGCCATCTAGAGTAGACCAAGGATGCTGCTAAACATCCTACAATGCACAGGACAACAGCTTCCACAACAGAGAACCATCCAACCCAATAATGCTGAGCTCTATGCAGGAGCTTATGCTGGACTATGATGGGGCAGAAGGGATGATAAGTAGTGGTCAGAATCAAGATTCAGGAGTATTCGGACACACACTCACCCATAACGGCTTCAGCTTTCAGAATTTTATCTAAGGAGGGAGACGCTATGGGAATGACTGTGAACCAGATTGGATTGGAGAGTGAGGGGCTGTGGGAACACATGGGGGTGACAGGAAGAGACATGGTGTCCTTTTTGGGTTCCTTGAGGCAACCCAAAAAGACACACCACAGAATTTCTATGCATGGGCTATAGTATTGTGCTTGTTTGTTACTCCACTCAATTTCACTTTTATATATGTATGTTTTTAAGATACAGGGTCTCACGCTGTCATCCAGGCTGGAGTGCAGTGGTGCAGTCATATCACACTGCAGCATCCAAATCCCAGGCTCAAGCAATCCTCTGTCATCAGCTTCCTGAGTAGCTGTGACTACAGACATGGGCTACCATACTCTCATTCTCACTTTTCTAATGCTTCCAGCCATTGCAGTCTTTATCTGTGGTTGTAGCCTGAGCTCCAATGCATTTTGTGCTTATCGTGACTAGGACTGTAAACTCAGGGAAACTGGGTCCTACTTTTGTCTCCATCAACATTAGCTAGATGACATCAAACAATTGACTTAACCTTCCCTCTTTTCCATTTTTTTCTTGTGTCAAATGAAGACATTTTCTTTACTGACCTCGGCTAGTGATGTGATTTGTCTTCTCTTTAGTTTCATTATTGTAGGTACTCCTTCTCTAGGTTTTATTATATTGTCTATCATTAATATTTTCTCTGAAAGACAATATAATTGATAAATATTTGACAAATCAAGAAGGTAAATAATATTTTGGATTTTATTTCCATAACATTTTCAAGAACTACCTTTTCAAATATTTAATATGTGTAGTAAAATGCTTGGTCAATTTAATTTATTTCACTACTTTATTCACTAGCACCTGTTTGGAAAGCATGACTAGAGGAACTTGAGATATAAGAAAACGGCCAAAATAGGGTTCTTCCTGCCTTCTAGACACTTGCAATCAATTTGAATCCCTTGCCATTCTGAGACTTTCTTATAATGTAGAGATCTGGGGTCTGCAAAGTATAACTCCAGCCAGCTGCCCATTTTGGTAAAGTTTTATTGGAATGTAGACACACTCACTCCTTTCTTCATTCTTTATGGCTGATTTGGACTGCAACAACAGAGCTGAATAGTTGCAATAGAGACACTATGGCTGGCAACATTGAAAATATTTACTCTCCAGTCCTTTGCAGAAACAGTTTGTTGACCCAGGGCACTTAGTCTTTTAGAAATATCTGCTTTCACTTCTAAATGTGCTCTGATTTCTTCTTTCTTAAAGTGTGGATCCCCAGTGAAGCAGTACTCTGAGAAGTGCCTATTTTCCAGTGTGTACAGGGTTAAGACCACCATGTTTTTGAACATATCCCAAGAGTCTTTGCAAGTAAGAGTGATAAGCTGCCAGTGCATATTCAATTTACAGGCTAGTGTTAGCTCAATATAGTTCTTTTTCCTGCCATGTATTTTCTACACCTTTAATTTCAACCCTCTATTTATCACTGTTGAACACAAGCTCCTTTCTTAACGTCATTTTTCTCTACTCTTCAAGGTCACTTTGAATTATAATACAATCCTCTGAGGTGTTAGCTATCCAATTTGGCACCATCTGCAAATTAAATCAACTTGTCTTTTGTTTCATCACCCAAATCACTAATAGAAAGGGTCAATTGAGTAAGAAGACTCAAGACCCCTTATGGCATAATAAATGGCATTTTAAATTCGGAAATGACTGATTAGATACAATTTCCCTAAGAGCAGGGGCTTAAAGATGGACTCAGAGATTATCAGTGGTTCTGGTGGAACTTTGAGAAAAACGGTCATATTTAGAAAGGAGGTTCTGGGCAGCCCACCTTGAGCTATACTCTGCAGATCCCTGCTCTCTCTTGATATTATAAGAAGTATCCCAGAATGATAAAGTACCCATACCGATTGTGAGGTCCTTTTATAGTGCTTTCCACACAGATGGTAGTGAATAAATTGGTGAAACAAAAGAAATTAAGTTAACCAAAGTGATACTTTCCTTCAGCTGGATGATTTGCTATGTCAGCCACATCATCATTTTTCATGTATCCTGGTTCTTCTTTCTTTCTTTGAAGGCCAGCTGGACCAGAGGACTTGTTTTGGCTAACAAAAGATGAGTGAAAGTTGAAGAGTCATTTACAGGGTAATGTTTTGAAAATCTATTGTATGGTTCACCAAGTCCCTGTTTCCTGTCTCAGCAACCATAGTAGTACATGCTGAAAAGAACCTTCAGCAGTCTGGTTTCCTGGGTGGCCTATGAATTGGTTCATTTTCCCTGTTGGCCTGTGTATACATGCAGAATAAAAGATTTACTTTTGTTGGTTAAAGCTACTGAAATATGGCACTTGCTTGTTACAGAGCATAACCTTACTTAACCTGACTGATACAGCTACTGAGCATGTAACATTTTTCTATAAAGCTTTATTAAATCCAGGGACCATTCTTTTTCTCTGTGTATCTTCTTCCAGTGCCAGAAGCCAGCTCCGTTGAACAGGGTCTGATGCGGGTGGAATCGGGAACGGCAAAAAGAAAAAGACAAAAACAACAGGAATCTTCTTCCTGGGGAGAGCTCAGGACTCTGCCAATTTTTATTGAATTTTCACATGCTTATATAGTTTTCTGCACCCATAAAATGTATCTCAGGTCGTCTGCCAGACGCCCATGT
>CAUYQG010018370.1:0-13464 GCA_963574415.1 Tarsius wallacei
GACAAACAAAAACTTAACAAAGTTCTAAGTACAAACATTGCAAACATTTTGTAAAGCAGCCATTATCTTTGGTATTTTATTGTAACAGCACTTCAGAAGAAACACTATAGCACACACTTTATGTGTCTAGTCCTGGGGAGGGGTTACTATACATTTACTACACACCTTACATTATACAGCTATTCTAAGTTATTCTAGGGCTCCTCAAGGGAAAAGTGGAAAGGGTAAAAGACCCTATCAAAAGAGTACTCAGCTAACTTCCACTAACATTTCATTGGCTAAAACTAGGTTGCGTGGCTACCTCTAGCTGCAAAGTAAGCCAGGAAATATGGGGAAAAGATTATCATCATCAGCTTGAACCAATCATGACACATTACCAGAACTAAGCATGTTACGTTGCAAATCAGGATTCTGCTGGCAAGAAGAATAAGACTGACACCATATACATATAAATGAAAGATAATTATATAAGCAAGGAGAAGTGTAAGGAAGGATACACATAAGAGTGCTAACAGTGGTTTGGAAGAGTGGAGGGAAAAGACAGGAGCAAGTAAGGAGGAGAAAGTAAAATAGTGATGTATTAATTAAATCAACAACTAAGGACTCATCAATGTTCCCTGAAAACAGGACACATTCTAGCATACACTGACTAGAACAAGATCAATGTGAGACACACTAGAGGAGGATGTATAACCAATCTTGTGGTTTAGAGTTATTATCAGTTTCCTAAGAAGGAGGAATTGGAGAGTTGGACATTGATGTCAGGAACCCACTGCATGTTTATGAGTTATATTGGATAATATTTAATAATATGCTAATAAATATATACAGTAAATGGAACAGCTTTCACAATTTAAAAAGAAAATTATTAAGAGCTATAAGGGTACACTTTGAAGCTCCGAAACCATCTTATAAGGATACAGAAAGGGATAAAATTGGACCTATGTATAGAAAGAATAGCCTTCAAAGCAGGGAGCCACAAAAAATAAAAGTTTGGCATAAAGTGTTTTGACAGAGGGTGCGGTCTGTGGGGGATATATAATGGGTGTCCTGTGGTTTCTCAATGCCTAAAGATCTCCAAGGTCCCTTGCTATGATTTCCCAGTCTGATCATTGTGCTTCCTCAGAAACCTGAAAGAGGACCAGGGCAAAGAATTTAAGTCAGTTTGGGATAACAGAACTAAAGCAGATAGGGGATACATCAGACGCCTCTAGGGGCCCACCTCACATCCCCTCCATCACATCTTAGATTCCAGCTGTGGCTTTGATGGCCAATTCTATGAAGACTTCAACTTACTTCACACTAGCAGCATCTTGCCTCAAATGTTCTTTGATTTCTGCTTTGGGACTTCTCTGAAGCTTTGTACACCAGTAGGCTTGTACTTAGCCTATATGCATGCTCCAGCAAGCTGTAACATGATGGAGATGAAACATTCTGGATCAGTTCCAATAGCCCAATCCAGAGAGCAATTCAGAGAGCATGGGTAAGATCTACAAACAGATGGCTCAAACTTTCATACAACCTGACTGTGTTACACCAATGCCTTTTCCTCAACTCACAACTATGGTCTCATGAAACAGAAAAGGTATTCCCTACAATTAAATATCAGAGGAAGAAAAAAATCTCAGTCTTGGTTTATAGATCAGTAAGCTCAATTTGTTGAGGGTAAGCTGAAAATGGATTGCTACCACACTCAAAAACAGTCCCACACGACATGGTAGGAGAGAGTGAACACAAGTGGGTAGATCTGTGAGCAGCACCTTCGGTCATTCACCTCAATGAAGGAAGAAGTGGTTGAGATACACCGACTCTTAGATAGGGGCAAATGATTATCTGATTGGTTAAGGACCTGGAAGAAGCAGAATAGGAAAAAAATAGGCAGACTGGAAACAAAGAGGTCTGGAGAAGCAACATGGAAGTGGGCACAAAGAATATTGCTCCTTGCATCTAGTATCAGTGCATAACAGAAAGTATCTAAACAAAGCAGGCCCACAACAACCAGTAGATTGAATGGCTGGAGAAAACTGGTCTCTTTCCTTGGCCACCCTAGTGTGAACTCAACAAACCCATGAGTGGAGTGACCACAGTAGCAAAGATGAAAGCCATGGATGGCCCAATATGGCAGACTTCCTCTTACCAAGGCTGGCCTAGCTAGTGCACTGCTGATTGCTCCGCCTGTCAGTAGTACAGACTAACACTAAGTCCTTGATATGGTACCACTCAAGGAGATCAGTCAGGTGTCTGATGGCAAGTTAATTACACTGAATATCTCCTACTCTAGAGAAGGTAGTAATTTGTTCTTACTGGAACTGATACCTCCTCTAAATATGTTTGCCTTCTCTATTCACAGTGCCTCTAACAATACCACCAATAGAAGTATAACAAAATGCCTGATTTACCAAAGAGATCCCACATAGCATTGCCTCAGATCATGAGATCCCTTTTAAGGAAGAGGACATGATTGGTTCTACCACATACTGCCTTGCCCAAACCAGCCATCCTATCCTTCTGAGCTTATTGGTGGACAAATATACAGTTTGTGGTATCTCTTAGGATTGTCGATCCCCTTTTTCAAAGGTCTCCTGAGATATATTTCACTGAAATTCGCCTTCTTGGACTATTCATCCTAATAGAATGATGGAATAGCCTATTACAAGCCCAGTTGAAATGCCTGCTCAGATACAGCTGAGTAAGTTTAGGCACTGACCTCTAGTATGCAAATTTTGTACTGAACCTACAGCTGGTAAGGTGCTTTGTTTCCAATAGATAAAATATGTGGGTCCAGAAACCAAAAGTTAGAAGGAATACTCCCTTCACCACCACTCCCAGTGAACTACCTGCAGAATATGTGCTTCCTGTCTCCACAGTCACAGGATCTATAAGGTCTTGGTTCCTAAGAGGGGTGCCATTTCACCTAAGGGAGCACAGTAAGCATTCCACTGAAGTCACAGCTACTACATGAGCATTTCAGATTCCTCATGTCAATGAACCAATAGGAAAAAAAATCTCCAGGCAGTGTATTTCACATGGCACAAATTATTTGTCACTGTACTCAACAAGATATGGGATCTATGTTTCTTCTCCCTTGAATCTGGATTGTGCCTATGACTACTCTGACCAAGAAAATACAGTAGAAGAGATGATATAGCTTTCTAGAAGTCCCTTATTTCCTTTGAGTTCCTCTTTAGTTACCTGTCCATCTGAGCTTATAATGACTTACAAACACACAGGCTATGGTATCTCTTAGACAAGACTTTTCAAAAGATATTTTACTGGAGTCCAGCTCCCTGGAATGTGACTGTCTTGTTATTGTCATTGCCATTTCTTGCTATGCCACAGCAACTCTTAATACAAATCCTAACATTCAACATGTCTACAGAATATAACCATTATCAGCAGTGGTCTCAGCTACTGAGAAGAGCAAAAGAAGGCATTCTTTGGTTCACCATTACTGGCCTCCCAGGTGATGGAAAAACACCTTGGTTGATACTGGCTTTGAGTCAAGCAAGATGTCATAAACAGCTCTTTGGGGAGTGGTTTCTGCCTGCTAGGTCCAAGTCCGGACTAACATATGCAGCCTGGTCTGATTCTATTGCAGACATTTCACTTGAAATAGCTACAATGATAAAGTAATTTTAAGTATTTATGTTTTTATACTACATGTCCATGAAAATAATTTGCATGAAAGGATCCTTAAATACCAAATAAAACATTACCATCAAGTACTAGTTGATACCAAATGATTGCTTTTATGGCAATTAGCATCCTACTTTGGGTCAGTCTTGTTATTATTATTGTTTTTGTTATTAAAACCAAGTATACAACAACAAAATCATGATTCATAAAATAATTAATAAACTGAACTTCATTAAAATTAAATGCTTTTGCTCTGTAAAACACGTCAATAGAATAAGAAGACAAGCCACAAACTGGGAGAAAGCATTTGCAAAATAGATGTCTGATAAAGGACTATTATCCAAAATATACAAAACACTCTTAAAACTCAACAATAAGAAAATGAACAACCTAATTTAAAAATAGTCCAAAGACCCAAACAGACACCTCACAAAAGAAGACAAACAGATGGCAAATAAGCATATTAAAAGGTGCTCAACAAACATAGGTCATTAGGGAAACTACAAATTAAAAAAGAGAGAGAGAGACACTACTGCATACCTATCAGAATGGCCAAAATCCAAAAACCAAATTCTGGTGAGGATGTGGAGCAATAAGAATCCTCATTCCCTCTGCCTCGGCACTGCCTACCAAGGTGGCAGCCATCTCCTACCCAGCATCATGGCTGCCCTCAGACCCCTGGTGAAACCCAAGATCGTCAAAAAGAGGACCAAGAAGTTCATCCAGCACCAGTCAGACCGGTATGTCAAGATTAAGCGTAACTGGAGGAAGTCCAGAGGTATCGACAACAGGGTGTGTAGAAGATTCAAGGACCAGATCTTGATGCCCAACACTGGTTACGGGAGCAACAAGAAAACAAAACACATGCTGCCCAGTGGCTTCCGGAAGTTCCTGGTCCACAATATCAAGGAACTGGAAGTGCTGCTGATGTGCAACAAATCTTACTGTGCTGAGATTGCTCACAACGTTTCCTCCAAGAACCGCAAAGCCATTGTAGAAAGAACAGCCCAGCTGGCCATCAGCGTCACCAATTCTAATGTCAGGCTGTGCAGTGAAGAAAATGAATAAACAGATCATGTGCACATTTTGTGTTTAAATAAAACCATTAAAACTGCCATCTGGCATTTTCCTTAAAAAATAAACAAACAAACAAAACAAAGCTCATTCATTGCTAGTAAGAATACAAAACTGTACAGCCACTTTGGAAGGCAGTTTGACAATTCTTTTGACAATTCCTTACAGAACTAATCATACTCTTACCATGCAATTCAGTAATCATGCTCCTTGGTATTTACCCCAAGGAGGTGATGCACACAAAAACCTTCACATGAATTTTTATAGAAACTTCACCTATAATTGTCAATACTTGAAAACAACCAGGATGTCTTTTAGTAGATGAACTATAATACATCCAGACAATGTCATTCTATTCAGCACTGAAAAGAGATGAACTATCAAGCCACAAAAAGACACAAAGGAAACTTAAATGCATATTATAATCTGAAAGAAGACAGTCTGAAAAGGATATATACTGTATTATTCCAATTGTATGATGTTCTGCAAAACTATGGAGACAGTAAAAAGAGCAATAGTTGCCAGGAGTTAGGAAGAAAGGGGGAATTTTTAGGACAGTGAAGTTATTTTGTATGCTACTATAATGGTGGATACATATACAACACCAAGAGTGAACCACTTTGGGTAATAATGATGTATCAGTGTAGAGTCACTGATTGTAACAAAAGTACCACTTTGGTGCTGGATGTTGATAGAGGCAGGAAATGAATGGGAACTCTGCACTTTCTCTTCAATTTTGCTGCAAACCTAAAACTGCTCTAAAAAAATTAAGACTTTTTTTTTTTTTTTTGAGTTGGAATCTCACTCTGTCGCCCAGACTGGAGTACAGTGGCACGCTCCCGGCCACTGTAACCTCGACCCACTGGGTTCCGGCGATCCTTCCGCTTCAGCCTTCCAGTTTTTTTGATTTATTGTAGAGATGAGGTCTCGCCAAGTTGCCCAGGCAGGTCTCGTACCTGCAGGCTCAGGCAATTCACTCACCTTGGCCTCCCAAAGGGCAGGATTACAGGCTGAGCCACTGAGCCCGGCAATAAAGACTATTTTTAAAAACTATGGGAGAGTCTTGACATTTGTCCTCACATGCTTCCTCTTTGAAGCCCTGAAGCTGTTTGGATGTTAAGAAGCTCTTTCATATAAGATTCTTGGGTTACAGTAGAAAACTGTGTAAAAAGAGTTTGAAAAACCTGAAGGTCCACTGATTGAGGCTCACTACTAACTGCTACAAGCTGAGTGCATGTCCATAATCGGACTAACTTCTTTAGAGCTTGCACCTCAACGTGAGTATGAGAATATTAGACCAGATGATTCTAAAACTACCTGTACTTCGAAAGTATAATTCTTCTATTTACATCTTATTTCTATAGTCATAAAGTGATAAGCTTCAGGGTCATTGTCACCCTGGACCCAATTATTCTAGAGGGAATGTACCTTTGGAAGTCAGATAGTGACTCGTGTTAGATAAATAAGAGGAAAAATGTTACAGATCCAGAGACTTGTGTAAAAAATATATCCAGAGTCAGGAGACTTCAGGTAGCAAACTTGGCAGTGCTCTGTCCTTCACAGCAGAGAGATCCAGAGCTGATAGCAGATCCACTGGGATTCACACAAAAAGGTTCTAAAGGGCAGATTTCTTCCCAATATGGAAGACTAAAAATTATGATTCAATATGGATACTCGGAAGGGACACAGCTAGAAGACACATGAAGATTTTTATAAAATAGAAAAATAAAAAGAACTGTGAACATTTGCTTTTGTGTTCTTAAAAGGTTAAGAGGAAGATGATGCTTCTGACAATGGCAGAATAACAGCTAAAACCTCTGGATGAAATATGAAAAACAAAAATCTGAAGGCACTAGAGAAAACTCCAAAATAGGCACACAAGACAATGAACTTGATTGAGGAAGGGTGAGTTTCTCCTCCTCTATCTATCTATCTATCTATCTATCTATCTATCTATCTATCTATCTGTCAAATCTACCTATCTATACCCTCTATCCATATATATCCATCTATATCTATATATGTATATGTACGTATATGTACTTATTGTCTCAGTCTAGTTAGTGTTCACACAAAGGAATGCCTGAGGCTGGGTAATGTATAAAGAAAAAAGGTTTATTGAACTCACAGTTCTGCTGAGGACCTCAAGTTGCTTCTGCTCATGGCGGAAGGTGCAGGGGAGCCAGCATGTGTAGAGATCACACAGCAAGAGGGGAAGCAAGAGAGAGAGGGGAGGAAGATGCCAGACTTTTTATAACAACCAGCACTCACAGGAACTAATAAGTCAACTCACTAGTTCACTCCCCCACCCACCCAGGAGCACATTTATCTATTCATTAGGGATCAACTCCTATGAACCAAACACATCCTATTAGCCTTCCCTCTTTATGTCTTTGTGTGTGTGTGTGTGTGTGTGTGTGTGAGAGAGAGAGAGAGAGAGAGAGAGAGAGAGAGAGGACTAAAAAAAAAATATATTTTGTATGAGAACCACTTGTAGAACACGCTTCACACACTATGTAAATTTTATAAAAATCTTCATGTGTCTTCTAGCTGTGTGTGTGTGTGTGTGTGAGAGAGAGAGAGAGAGAGAGAGAGAGAGAGGACTAAAAAAAAATTATCTTTTGGAGGTGAACCCCTTGTACTACAGGCTTCCCTCACTAGGTAAATGTTCTAGAAACCCATCAGCATCAGTATATCAGCTAGCATTGTTGTGAGAGTCTGTGTTTGGCTTCAGTGAACTTTTCTTTGGAGATTCAACGTGTTTGCCCATTTCACAATGGGTGATTTATGAGCATACCTGCCCACACTGAACTGAGTTTTCAGCAATTTTTGACCCAAAACAGCATGATCCCTGTGCTCCACCTTCCCTATTTACCACAACATATCTTTCATAATATCTAGCATATTATCCACAATTGCAAGACATAGAAAGACGCAAGAAAACATGATCCATACTCAAGAGAGATGACCCAGATGATGGAATTGGCAGACAGGATTTCAAAACAGCTATTATAACTATGCTCAATAATGTAAAGAAAATATGTTTATGATGAATGAGTAAATAGTAAATCTCAGAAGATAACCATAAACAATTTAAAAGAACCAAGTGAAAAATTTAAAACCAAAAAGAGTCTGAAATTAAAAAGCACAGTTGATTGTAGATAACAGAAGAGTTAGCGGAATTAAATATGCATCAATAGAAACTATCTAATTCAAAGAGCACAGAGTAAAAAAAAGATTTAGAAAATGAAAAGATCTTGGGTGATCTGCAGAAAAATATGACAAGGTCTAACATGCACATAATTGGAATTCTAAAAAAGAAAAGAGAGATAAAATGGAGTCAGAAAAAATATTTAAATAAAGCAAAGAGATAAGTACAAAGCAAATTATAGATAGGTCACAGTCAAACTGCTGAAAACTACAGAGAAAGAGAAAATATTGAGCAAAGAGAGATTATATATTACATGTAGGGGAACAATTCTACAAATGACTTTATCATTAGAAAACATGGAAACAAGAGGATAGTGAAACCACAGATTTAAAATTCTGAGAGGAAAAAAACCATCAATGCAAAATTCTATATCCAGAAAAAAGACCATTCAAGAAGGAGACAAAATGGAAATATGCTGTATAAATAAAAGGTAAGAGAATTTGTCACTGCAGACCTGCATTATAAAGAATACTAAAGAAAGTTCTTTAGGTTGAAGGAAAGTCACACTAGATAGGAATATTCCATTAAACCTGCCATTGATAATATAAAAGAGTTATGGCTGAACATAACCATGGGCCCATTTCTTCCCCAGTGGAGGTAATAAAATATGAGATCACCATTAGTGCTCTTTACCAGTATTTCTGGTTTTCCTCCTTTTAGGCATCTGGTAGAATTGTGTGCTCTACTTATTAGGGTTGGGTGTGGCCATATGATTGCTTTAGTCAATGAAATATAGCAGAAACCTCTTAGGTTAAGGATTTCTCAGTTTTAGTATCCTGCCTGGTAGCTAACTGAGATCTGCCTTCAGGCAAAAAACTGAGAAAGAAAATGACAGAGATTATGAGGAGTAAGTAGCCCACTAAATTATGAAGGCTGAGAAGTCCCACGATCTGTCATTTGGAGACCCAGGAGGCCAGTGACATAATTCAGTCTAAATCTAAAGGCCTGGGAACCAGAGGAAATGGTATAAATGACACTGTCTGAGGGCAGGAGAAGATGGGATGAGAGGTCCCAGCACAAGCAGTGAGGCAGGGGGAAAAAGGGGCAAATTCTTCCTTCTTCCACCTTTTGTCCTATTCAGACCCTAAAAAAATTGAATGATACCCACCCACATTGGGTAGGGCAATCTACTGACCAAACTCACTGATGCAAACATCTCACAGACACATCAAGAAATAACATTTAATTTGGGCCTAGTCAAGTTGACACATAAAATTAACCATTACAATTATGAAATCAGTCAACCTTCAACGAACACAGAGTCTGATTGACTTTGAGGGGTTGTTACTAAGCATAACCTAGCCTATCCTAATTGATACTGTTATTACCTAGAAAATGGTAATAAGCAAAAGAAAATATATGGCACAAGCTTAGGGGGCAAGCATGCAATTTCACGGGAACTATTCATTTGGTGCCTCAAAGGTCAATAGTCCAGGTCTGCAATGGTAAAACCTGGATTAGTTTTACCTGGTAAAACCTGGAAGGTGATAACTCCTAGATAACTTGGCTGACAGAAATGTACTCAATGAAAACTCTTTTTCTTCTGACATGGAAACTAACAGGCAATGTTCATGATAGCGAATGTGATATCAGTATGTGTTCCAAAGTCAGGGCATGTAGAGCACAGCGGACATGAGAAATAAACCTTTTTTAAAGAAACTGAGATTTGGGGGTTTGTTACTACAGCAGAAGCCAACACATTATAACAACAACAAAAGCACTACCATTCCCCCTTGGGTCATTTACCCAGTCACATTACAGAGCATGGCTATAAGTGGTGGGCAAACCACTGTGTTCCCTTAGTACTGATGAAGTGGGGATGGGGAGGCGGATTCAGAACTGTGTGTGTGAATATCTATGGCTACTTCAAAGTTGGAAATAATTCCACTTCCAGCAAAAGTCTGAAATCAATGCTTTGGATGGTCAGGGTAGAACATGATGGTGTTGGGGCTCAGAAACAGTACCCCAGAATGAGGCCTCAGAAGCAGAAGTTTTTCTCTGACTTTCTTCCCCCCTCATATCTCCCAGGCCCATTCTCCCGCAAGGCCAGTCACAGAAACTAGAATCTCTCTTCTGCAAGGTAGATCATAGAATCCAGAACCCCTTTTCCCCAAAGCCAACCATAAAACCCTTCTCCTTTCTGTGTAAAAACTGGCCATACAGAAATTATCTGACTTACTTTGTTTGACTCTAGGTAATAAGATCCCATTCCAGAGAAATCCTGCCCTACGCTCAGAAGGAAGGAACACATGCTCAGAGAGGGCAAGAGGAATCTGGAGACAAGACTTGATGGATTTCCCCACTCAGGCAGTTAGCATTAGATCATACACTTTTTGTTCTGTCATATTTCTACATGGCTGTCCATATTTTGTTGAACCCAAGCATAACAATGGATAATTTCTCCTGTATCTTTGGGTCTTCAATCTGAAGGCTTCCATGTATACATGTTGAATAAACTTATATGCCCTTTCTCCAATTAGTTTGCCTATTACAAGTTGATTTTTCAACTTCAGAAGGCAAAGATAGAATTTTCCCTTGGCTCTTACAGTTTGGCATCATAATCAGGATGATCAAAGCTCCACTCTTCTGAAAGCCACAGTTAAGAGAATCTGGGATGTGTTAAGCTGGAAAAAGTGTAAGAATTTCTTACCAGCCAGGTTCTTGGCCTCTCTCTGTGAAATTCAGTCAAGCAGATGGTAAAAATCACTGTTTCCTCTTGAAAATTTTGGTTAATGGGAGAAATGACTAATCTTGGTGTAACAACTCTGGTGTGCTTTTAGGTATTTTGTGGTGTGAATACTCATATTGTTTGATCCTTTTCCTCCCCCCAAAATAGTCTTTCCTCTTTTCTTTGTCTTTCTGTGTTGTTCTTTCGTAAACAGGGGTATGGATTAAGGTTTCTTCTTGTCTTATTGTATATCCCTGAGAACTTGGCTTATAACCAAGTGGAACACTCTCTCTTGGTCTCCACCATTGCACAGAGGGGGAAGATGTGATTTTCAGGTCTCATCAGGTGGCCAGTCTGAAAATCCTGGGAACTCAAGACTTTTTGTTCTGAATGTGTTAAGGTCTCAGGAGAGTTTGTCTATCTTTTTTTTTTTGAGTTGGAGTCTCACTCTGTCGCCCAGACTGGAGTGCAGTGGCTGCTCCCGGCCACCGCAGCCTCGACCTGCTGGGCTCTGGCGATCCTTCCGCCTCAGCCTTCCAAGCTGGAACTACAGGCGCACGCTACCACACCCGGCTAATTTTTTTGATTTATTGTAGAGATGAGGTCTCGCCAAGTTGCCCAGGCGGGTCTCGAACCCGCGGGCTCAAGCAATCCACTCACCTCAGCCTCCCAAAGGTGCGGGATTATAGGCTGAGCCACCGAGCCTGGCGAGTTTGTCTATCTTAGCCTGTTCCTGGGAGTGAAATATTTTTGGCTAGATAAATGACTTCTTTTACTGTTATTTGTGATCCTGTTTTGAGCAAGTGTTTTAAACTTTTGATATTTTGTAAACTTTTAAAAATCAAAAATTTCACATTTTAAATTTATACTTTTGACCTCAAATTAACTTTTCAGATATTAAGCCCCTGAGAGTCCAAGAGAGGTTTATTTAGTATGTTGAAATCATATAGGAAGTGTTGTCAAATAAGAAATGGTGTTTACAGCCAGGCTCGGTGGCTCAGCCTGTAATCCCGCGCTTTGGGAGGCTGAGGTGAGTGGATTGCCTGAGCCCGTGGGTTCGAGACCCACCTGGGTAACTTGATGAGACCTCATCTCTACAATAAATCAAAAAATTAGCTGGACGTGGTAGCACGTGCCTGTAGTTCCAGCTACTTGAAAGGCTGAGGTGGAAGGATCGCTGGAGCCCAGCAGGTCAAGACTGCAGTGGCTGGGAGCGTGCCACTGCACTCCAGTCTGGGCAACAGAGTGAGACTTCAACTCAAAAAAAAAAAGAAGCCGGGCGAGGTGGCTCAGCCTGTAATCCCGCGCCTTTGGGAGGCTGAGATGAGTGGATTGCCTGAGACCGCAGGTTCGAGACCCGCCTGGGCAACTTGGCGAGACCTCATCTCTACAATAAATAAAAAAAATCAGCCGGGCGTGGTAGCGCGCGCCTGTAATTCCGGCTACTCGGAAGGCTGAGGCAGCAGGATCGCCGGAGCCCAGCAGGTCGAGGCTGCGGTGGCCGGGAGCGGCCACGGCACTCCAGTCTGGGTGACAGAGTGAGACTCCAACTCAAAAAAAAAAAAAAGAAATGGTGTTTAACTTTCTTTTAGTTATATTTATATAAATGTGTTATGAATTTGTGTTCCAAAATTATATGAGTTTCCTAAAATTCTGATATGTCTTGGTATATGCTATCAGTAAGAATTATAATTATTATATTATAGTGTTTTATACACACAGAAATAACTAAGTTTTCTTGTCATCTGTATCTTTAACCATGGCTATTCTAAGACTTTTGTCATCCCCAGACAATTATTGTTTTACTTTGATTCTTCACAAAAAAACAATTTATAATCAGTTACAGTCCAAAATGTGTTTCTTCCTTTAGGAAATTCTTGGAAAAAACACTGACAAGTACTCTTGAATACAGGTTTCTGATCACTCTGAAGATCACAGCATTAGGCTAAAAAAAAGAAAAATCTTCCAGCTCCCTAGTTAAAAAGCTGATGAGTTCAGGATCAAGAATTATTACATGAAACTAAACTAATAGAGGGCTAAAATAATTTTTAATGGCTTTTTGTTTAAGACATTGTTGATTGTTTTTATGTTTTATTTTCCACAGTCAGAAAAACACTTTTTCTTTTTTTCTTTTGAGCTATTTATAGCTTACAACAAATTGGGTAAAATACACTTTTGTAAACAAAAGTTAAAGCATTTATCTTTCTCTCTACCTGAGTTCTCCAGAATTTGGAAAGTACTTGTGAGCATTTTTCATTTATGGCAATTTTTGTATAATTTCAATAAGAAACTGTATTATTTAATAACAGGACACAATTGGAGACAATAGTTATTTTACCAAGACTTTGATTAGAATGGTGTATTTTCAGATACGACCAGACTGCTTTGAGGAATTGAGGTCAACTTTATAGAGCTGTCAAAATGTCCCTTTAAAAAGACTGACCTAGTACCTTGTCTATGCAGTTCATTTATAAGGTTCCTGACCTGTAGTAAGTAAAAAGTGTCACTTTCTGACAGGCCCAGGAACCTGAAATTATGTGGGAAACTCAAGGAAAGAAGAATTTACACATTTTGCACAAACACTGCAAACAGTCTAACAGCAAATCTTTGCCTTGGCTTTCTAGCTTCAAAAGTTTTAAAAGTCTAATCTGAGATTTCTTATGGAAAAGTTCCATCCAGGCAGGTGCCCCATGCCTGCTGTAATCCCAGCACTTTAGGAGGCTGAGGCAGGGGCATCACTTGAGGCCAGGAGTTTAAGACCAGCCTGGATAACAAAGTGAGAACAAGAAAGGATGGAAGGGAGGGAGGGAGGGAGGGAGTGAGGGAGGGGAAAGAAAAGGAGGAAAGGAGGGAGTGAGGGAAGGGACGGAGGGAG
>CAUYQG010018374.1:0-26122 GCA_963574415.1 Tarsius wallacei
TTTCGCGGTTTGGTGGCTCCTGGTGTTCTCGGTCACTTTGGGTGTCTGTGATGTGTGTTTTGGCTGGGCGTGTGGGTTGGTGTGCGGTCTGGGGTCGTTGGTGCGCCCGCCTCTGTCGGTGGTGAGGTGCGGGGAGGGGAGGAGAGACAGCTAACAGCCAGTACAGGTAAGGAAGGCCCCAGATCCCAGGGCAGACACCAGGAATACCAAGCTAAGCCCAGCCCAATCACCAACCCACAGACCTGCTATTGTTTAAAGTGACTATGTTTTTGAGGTAATTTGTTATGCAACAGCAGATAACTGATACCTCGGGGAAGTAGTTTCTCAAGACTGATTTTGCAAGGATGTATATGTTATTCACAGTGGGCAAATGACTTTTAGAGTAGTGTTTGGACTCTTAGAAGCTTTCTGAGAAAGTCTCATTCTAGTCTTGAGTGGTAGGTATAGTAACTATGGATCTGCACCTCATCCCTGAGCATGCCAAAACCCTGGCTGGCTCACCAAACTATCTCATTTCACAAAGAAATAAATAGAAAGCTTAGTGTGTGTGTGAGGGATGGCTAGGTAAGGAGATTCCTCTTAATGGGGCATCACAATTCACAGGTGGGCAACTTCCACCGTTAAAGGGGAAAATCTATCCCTACATTATCCCTTCTGGTACAAGAACTCAGGAAAATGAAGAGTCAAAAGTGGCTTGATTAGCTCAATCTGATTTAAAATAATGAATATATTTGATTTCAGTTTATGAACTAGCAGACCAATGTTTTCAAGTTCAAGAAAAGCAACTTAATCTATTGTAGCTAGCATTTGTAAAAAAATGATACCTGAACACCTATGTTCATGGCAGTATTATTCACAATAGCCAAAAGTATAAACAACCCAGATATCCATCAACTGATAAATGGATAATAAAAAAACTGTTGTATATACACATGAGAGAGACCCCAAAAAACCAGAGAATTTATTTATAAAAAATTGTGTATTGTGTATTTATTCTTACATGTTTAAACTTCAGTCACCTTCAAAGTTTGAGGTAATACACCTATTGAGATGCTTTTTCCACCGCTCAAAACAGTTTTTGAACTCGTCAATTTTGATGTCTTTTAGTGCTCCTGCCGTTTTATGTTTCACCTCTTCCACATCAGCAAAATGTTTCCCTTTGAGGACTTTTTCATCTGGGGAAACAAAAAAAAGTTGTCCAATGCAAGATCGATTGAATAGGGAGGGGGGCACAGGGGTAATGCCATTTTTTGGTCAAAAACTGATGAACACTCAGCATGGTGTGGGCAGTTGTACTTGTCACTCACCCATCATGAAATGGGCAAATACATTGAAAGAATCTCAAGGAAACCCAAAATCACTGAAACTGAACGTAACCTCTCACAACAATACTAACTGGTACAGATACCCCGATAGGTTCCCAGAACACTTACCTAGCAGGGGGAAACATGTACTACAAGGGGCCCATCCTTCAAAATATAATTCTGAGTTTTTTTTGCTCTCCCCAAGGGAATATTATTCAGTCTTAAAAAAGAAGGAAATTCTGACACTTGCTACAACATAGAGAACCTTGAGGACATTATGCTAAGTGAAATAAGCCAGTCACCAAAGGAAAAGTATTATTCTACTTATATGAGGTACACAGAGTAGTCAGATTCAGGGACAGAAAGTATAATGGTGGTAGCCAGATGCAGAGGAGGGAAAATAAGGAACTATTGTTTAATGGGTATGAAATTCTAGTTGGGGAAGATGAAAAATGTTCTGGAGGTAGATGGTGGTGATGGTTGCACAGCAATGTGAATGTACTTAATGCCACAGAACTGTACACTTAAAAAGTGTTAAAATGGTAAATACTGTGCTATGTATACTTTACAGTTTAAAAAAGGATAGCATAGCCAGGCTCGGTGGCTCAGCCTGTAATCCCGCACCTCGGGAGGCTGAGGTGAGTGGATTGCCTGAGCCCGTGGGTTCAAGACCCGCCTGGGCAACTTGATGAGACCTCATCTCTACAATAAATCAAAAAATTAGCCGGGTGTGGTAGCGTGTGCCTGTAGTTCCAGCTACTTGGAAGGCTGAGGCAGAAGGATTGCCGGAGCCCAGCAGGTCGAGGCCGTGGTGACCGGGAGCGGCCACTGCACTCCAGTCTGGGTGACAGAGTGAGACTCCAAATCAAAAAAAAAAAAAAAAAAAAGGATAGCATAGAATATGTTACATAAAGGTGTTTACTGTGTGAATATGTGTCAAGTTCTGCACTTATAATCATGTACTTTTCTGTCTATTTGCTATGCTTTAATAAAAGAATTATTAAAAACCAGAACAGAATAGATGGAAGAGTACATTGTCCATAATAAGGGAAAGTGGCATTCTGTGAGGCTTTTGTTATAGTTAGAAGTGTGAGCGCGTGTGTCTGTGTGTGTACTGCATCATGATGTAAAATGTATCTTGGATTGTGGCTTTTTAAAAACTGAAGAAACATTGTGCTGGGGCTAGACTCCATTTCTTATCGCATGGCTCCTTCCTTCTTGAATTTGATACGCTTTTCCCAGTGGAAGTAATTTAATTTTGACATTCATTTATTCAAGCAGAAAAATCCTTTCCCTGGGGTCTTCTCTTCATCACAATCATTTTTCTCCATCTGACTGCTCCTGGTAACCAGATTTTATATGCTAGATTAACCAGTAAATTTATGTACAGACATTCTATCATTTTGCTCCATGAACTGGTCATGAAAGCATTAGCGTACTTCACGATGACAGATTGTGACATGAGCTTTATGCTTCAATTCAGAAAAACTACAGTTCCTTTAAATCACAGTGTGTTTGAATTTTAAAATTCCTTAGTGGTTGTAATTCTAAACCTCTTATGCTCACAGGAATTTCTCTATAAAGTCTAAAACAAAAAGTTGTTTGCCTTGTGCCTGAGCACTTCTGATGACAACAGATATCTCAATTCATTGTTGGGTTGCTGCCATTGCTATAAAGTGTGTAAGAGTAGTTTCATGGCAGAATTGGGTGGTGAGCCACCCTGGAACCTGTAGAGACATCTCTGATCAGTTAACAAACAGATGACTGGAACTTATTTATTGCATACATTTTTTTTTTTTTTTTTTTTTTGAGTTGGAGTCTCATCCTGTCGCCCAGACTGGAGTGCAGTGGCCGCTCCCGGCCACTGCAGCCTTGACCTGCTGGGCTCCGGCGATCCTTCCGCCTAGCCTTCCGAGTAGCTGGAATTACAGGCACGCGCTACCATGCCCGGCTGATTTTTTGATTTATTGTAGAGATGAGGTCTCGCCAAGTTGCCCAGGCGGGTCTCGAACCCGTGGGCTCAGACAATCCACTCACCTCAGCCTCCCAAAGTGCGGGATTACAGGCTGAGCCACCGAGTCCTGCTTGTTACATACATTTCAAAGACATCTTTCATGGGTCATGCATATTGGTTTTAAAAAGTGCATTCTAATTTTCCATATATTTTAGTAGAACTGAGCACTTGATACCAAGTACTTCTAAAAGAGAAGAGGACCACGTGCGATAGCGCACACCCGTAATCCAAGCACTTTGGAGGGCTGAAATAGGAGGATAACTTGAAGGATGCAGCAATCAGTAATGCCCACAGGAAGATCCCATTTTCATAAAAAATAATTTTAAAAGAATAAACCCAGCGTGATGGTGCACATTTGTAGTTCCAGCGACTGGGAGGCTGAGGTGGGAAGATCGCTTGAGCCCAGGAGTTCAAGGATGTGGTAAGCTGTGTGAGCACACCACTGCATTCCAGCCTGGACAACAGAAAAAGAACCTGTCTCAAAACAAATCAGGAGAAGAGGCATCTCTTTGGGTATTGTGAATAAAGGACCAGTGACTGCCCACCAGTTATTCCATTCTTCCCTTGTGGTCCTGGAGATAGAGATACTCATGGCCTGGGAGAACTTCTTTTCGGGATAAATGCTCTGCTCCCATACCCTCCCTGTTACAGGGGCTGTCTCCAGTGGGGAGTGGGAGGCCTGAGGTACTGATGGATGTAGCGAACTCTGGGGACCAATATTTGGATGTCCACTTGATGATTATGTAAGCCACATCTCCAATATCACTTTTATATGTAATGAAGGTAGTATTTCGGCACTCCTTTGCCTTATTTTTTCGTCTTATAGGATGTTACTCACTAGCCCCCTAAAATGCCAAACACAAAGACTTCTAACTGGCTAAAAAATAAATAAATAAAAGAACTGCACAACAGGCCAGGTGTGGTGGCTTATGACTGTAATCCCAGCACTTTGGGAGGTGAGGCAAGCGGATTGCTTGAGCCCAAGTGTTCGAGACCAGCCTGGGCCAGATAGCAAGGCCTCATCTCTACAAAAAAAAAAAAAGCCAGATGTGGTAGCATGCATCTGTAGTCCCAGTTACTCAGGATGCTGAGGGGGAAGGATCACCTGAGCACAGGAGGTCAAGGCTGCCCTGAGCCATGATTGTCATGTTCAAGCCTGAGCCACAGAGTGAAATCTCAACTCCAAAAATAAAATAAAATAAAGCTGCACAACAGTGCAGATTTGTGACACTCCAATTTAGACGCAGACTCTCTTCCGCTACTCCTCAGTCCTTTTACCTGGTTTTGGTCAGCTTTCTTTCCCATCCTCTTCATCCGTTATTCCATATGGTGCCCAATCATCAAGCCCCTACTGAACCTCCTCACTGTTGGCATACCACCTCACCCTCCCCACCCTCAAAGAGAAAAGTGAGGCTGCAGATGAAATAGTGCAACTCCCTCTTTTCCCGCTACAAATGTTTCTCCTAGGCAAATAGAGAAAATAACAGTGTCACAGATACTATAAAATTATTAGACTTATAAGCAGGACAGAAAAAAAAGACCTTCCCACGTGATAATCTTCAGTTATCAGCACACCATGCAAGAAAAATTAAACAACAGACAGTATAAAAAGTAGAATAGAGGAAGAAAAGAAAGAAAAAAAGAGCTTCCCCCAAGACACACTTATTCAGCAGCTTTCCTGTCACATGTCTATTTCTGCTTGAATGCCCCCCAGTCTTGAAGAATGAAGTGCCCTTCCTCAGTAAAGGCAATTTCCCAAACATAGGCATTTACTTCAACCCTCCAAGATGACATTCCATCAGTCATGCCCCCTCCTCCCAGATTGTCAATTGTCCTTGGCCATTAATTTATCTCCTAAGGCCAGGCTCAGTGGCTCAGCCTGCAATCCCAGCACTTTGGGAGGCCGAGGTGAGTGGATTGCCTGAGCCCAGGGTTCGAGACCCATCTGGGCAACTTGGCAAGGCCTCATCTCTACAATAAATAAAAAACTAGCCGGGCGTGGGAGCGCGCGCCTGTAGTTCCAGCTCCTTGGAAGGCTGAGGCGGAAGGATCGCCGGAGCCAAGCAGGTCGTTGCTGGGGTGGCCGTGAGTGTGCCACTGCACTCCTGCCTGGACAATGGAGTAAGACTCCAACTCAAAAAAAAAAAAAGTATCTCCTCAGTGTATAAACAAGCTCTCCTGATCCAGAAGCATACCTTGATCCTGTGCCCTGCCCATCAGTACCCCACCTCTCCTGATATTTACATCTAGATTTTCCAACACCCTTTATCCGCAGCCTCCACATCCCCCCTCACACTCACCCCTACCATTGCCCTAAAATTATGCTTGCTAAGAACACCAATAACACCCCGATTTCCACATCTTCTGAGCAGGTGTCAGACATGAAGCACTTGACTGCATTACTTTCTTCTCCTGGAACTACTTGAATTTCTTTCTACTCCTTTTCCCTTCTTAAAAGGGATTGTGTTTTAAGCGTATTTCTAAATTGGTGGCTGGCATGTCATGTTTAGCACTCAATAAATTTCCAGCTTTGGATGTCTGGATGAAAACTGAGGCTCTAAAGAGAGAAATGGTGACCTCCTAACCAGAACTGATTGATGTTTTTACAAAGTCAGCCCTATAGGACAAACTTGGAATTTCTGTAAGCTTTTTACTTATTTTTTTTTTCTAATTCTTCAGGAATAAAGGACTATTCCTCGAGTGCCTAGAACTCTGCTAAAGGATAGCTATATTAGACCGTGGCCATTTACCATTCTATAAAAATTAGTAGGCCAGACTTGGGGGCTCAACCTGTCATCCCAGCACTTTGGGAGGCCGAGGCGAGTGACTTGCTTGAGCCCACTGGTTCGAGACCAGCCCTGGCAACTTGGCGAGACCTTGTCTTTACAATAAATAAAAAATCAGCCGGGCGTGGTAGTGTGTGCCTGTAGTTCCAGCCACTTGGAAGGCTGAGGCAGAAGGATCGCTGGAGCCCATCAGGTCGATGCTGGAGTGGCTGTGAGCATGCTACTGCACTTCAGAGTGACAGAGTGACACTCCAGCTAAAAGAAAAGAAAGAAAAATTAGTAGCCTCTGCTTATAAGTTACATATTAATTTTTAATGAAATGATTGAAAATGTTAATGAAATTACTCTTCAGTGGGGTACATAGTGGTAACAGCAGTGTTAGATATGATTAGAAGATTAACTTTAATTTTTTTAATTCTAAAGATGTGGGGTACCAGTCAGGCTTGGGTACCTAAGTGGCCTAGGTACAGGTCAAGTTTGGGCTTCCCATTGGCCTCCACTTGACCTGAATTAGGATCAGGCACCCTTATTGATTTTATGTGGCCCCCTCCCCCCTCCCCTGGAAGTGCCCCACTACTGCCAATCCCTTTCTTATAGTATTATGATAGGTGTGTAGGGTCCACTTATGAATGAGAACATGTGGTGGTCAGTTCTTTGTTTCTGTGATAGATCACCGAGTATGATATACTCCAAATCCATCCAAGTCGCTGCGAAGTCCATAGTTTTTTCCTTCTTTATGGCTGCATAATGGTCCATCATGTATATGTACCACATGTTTTTATCCAGTTCAATTTTGGTGGACAGCATGGTTGGTTCTATGTTTTTGCTACTGTGAATAGTGCTGTAGTAAACATGCGTGTGTAGGTAACTTTTTTGTAGAATGATCTGAGTTCCTCCGGGTATATTCCCAGAAGGAGGATTGCTGGGTCATATGGAAGGTCAATTTCTAGTTCTTTTAGGAATTGCCACACTGCTTTCCATAGAGATTGAACTAGTTTGCACTTCCACCAACAGTGTAGAAATGTCACCTCTTCTCTGCATCCTCGCCAGCATCTGTTGTTTTTGTTTTATTAATGATGGCCATTCTTACTGGAGTTAGGTGGTATCTCAATGTGATTTGCATTTCTCTGATGATTAGTGAGACTGAGTTTTTTTCATGTACTTGTTGGCTGCTTGTATATCTTCTCTTGAAAGTGTCTATTCATGTATTTGTTCACTTTTTTTTAGATTAGAGAATAGAGTTTATTTAGAAAATAAATTAGAGAGAGAGAAAAGAGAGAGAGAGAGAGAGATTCACCTCTCCAAGGTAGGGAAGCAGGACAAAACTAAGAAACATGGCGGTGGTAGCTCAGAGAGCCACATGGACACACCAGAGTTTAGCAAAATAATGGTCTTTTGCCCACTTTTTGATGGGGCTATTTGTTTTTTTCCTTTCAGCACATTTGAGTTCCTTCTAGAACCTGGAAGTTAGACCTCTGTTATATATACAGCTGGCAATTTTTTTTTTTTTCATTCTGTGGGCTGTCTTCCTGCTCTCTTGATGGTTTCTATTGCTTTGCAGAAGCTTGTCAGTTTGATGAGGTCTTACTTGTCTATCTTATCTCATATGGCATGGGTACTTGGGGTTTTGATTAGGAATTGGTCACCAGTTTCAATTTCCATAAAGGTGTCTCCTGCATTTTCTAAGGTTCTTATAGTTTGAGGTTTTATGTTTAGGCCTTTGATCCATTTAGAGTTTATTTGTGTGTATGGTGATAGGTAGGGGTCTTGTTTTAATCTTCTGCATGTGGTCAGTCAGTTTTCCCAGCACCATTTACTGGATAAGTTCTCCTCTCCCCAGTGGTTTTGGTGGAGGCTTTGTCAAAGATGAGTTGGTTTAGAAATTGAGGGTTTGGTTCCAGAATCTCTATCCTGGTCCATTGGCTTATTTACCTCTTCTTGTACCAATACCAGGTTGTTTTAATTATTGTAGGCTTATAGTAAAGTTCAAAGTCTGGAAGTATGATATCTCCTGCTTTGTTTCTTTTGCTGAGGATTGTTTGGCTATTCGTGGTCATTTTCATTTCCATGTGAATTTCTGTATTATTGTTTCCAGGTCTGAGAAGAATGACAATGGTAATTTAATGGGTATTGCATTGAATCTGTAGATTGCTTTGGGTAGAATAGACATCTTAACAATGTTAATTCTTCTAATCCATTAACATGGGATATTTTTCCATTTATTTGTGTCTTCCTTGATTTCTTTGAGCAGTGTTTTGTAGTTTTCATTGTAAAGGTCTTTCACTTATCTGGTTAGGAAGATGCCAAGGTATTTCTTTTCTTTTGTTCCTATTGTGAACATGATTGTGCTTTTTATTTGATTCTCTGCATGTTTGTTGTTGGTGTATAAGAATGCGACTATTGGCTGGGCTCAGTGGCTCAGCCTGTAACTCCAGCACTTTGGGAGGCCAAGGCGAATGGATTGCCTGAGCCCGCAGGTTTGAGACCAGCCCGGGACACTTGGCAAGACCTTGTCTCTACAATAAATAATAATTTTAAAAAATAGCCGGGCGTGGTAATGCGCGCCTGTAGTTCCAGCTACTTGGAAGGCTGAAGCGGAAGGATTGCCAGAGCCCCGCAGTTTGAGGCTGCGGTGGCCAGGAGCGTGCCACTGCACTCCGGTCTGGGCGACAGAGAGTCCAACTCAAAAAAAAAAAAAAAAAGAATGAGACTGTTTTTTGCAGTTCGATTTTATACCCTGAGACTTTGCCAAAGTCCTTTGTCAGTGCAAGGAGGTTTTTTAGAGATTCCTTTGGGTTTTCAAGGTATTGGAGCATATCATCTGCAAAGGAGGATAGCTTAACCTCCTCTTTTCCTATTTGGGCACCCCTGATTTCTTTCTCTTGTCTAATTGCTCCAGCTAGGACTTCCAACACTATGTTGAACAGGAAGGAGGAGAGTGGGCAGCCTTACCTTGTTCCGGTTTTCAGGGGAAATGCTTCCAATTTCTGTCCATTTAGTAATATGTTGGCTGTGAGTTTATCGTAGGTGGCTTTTACTATTTTGAGAAATGTTCCTTAGGTGTTCGAGAGTTTTTATCAAGAAGGGATGCTGGATTTTGTCAAAAGCCTTTTCTGCATCTAATGCTATAATTATGTGTTCTTGTTTTTACATCTGTTAATGTATTTAATTACATTTATGGTCTTGTGGATGTTAAATCAACCCTGCATCCTGGGGATGAAGCCTACTTGGTAATGGTGGATAATTTTTGAGATGTGTTGTTGGATGCAATTTGCTGGAATCTTGTTGAGAATTTTTGCATCTATGTTCATCAGAGATATTGGCCTGTAGTTCTCTTTCTTTGTTGGGTCTTTGCCCGGTTTGGGTATCAGTGTGAGGTTAGCTTCATAAAATGATTGGGGAGAGTTCTGTCTTTCTCAATTGCCTGGAATACTTTCAGTAGGATTGGTATAAGCTCATCTTTGTATGCATTGTAGTATTCCACTGGAAAGTTGTCTGGTCCATGGCTTTTTTTTTTTTTGGTAGGTAGTTTTCTTATGATGGAGTCACTTTCCCTTGTTGTTATTGGTCTCTTTAGGGTCTCAATGTCTTCTTGTTTTAACCTTGGGAGGTTGTGTGATGTCAGAAAGTTCTCCATTACATTTAGGTTTTTGACTTTGTTTCCATTCAGGTGTACATAGTAATCTCTGATAATCTTTTGCATTTCTTTAGGGTCAGTTGTGACTTGATCTTTTGCATTTCTGATTGTGTTTATTTGGGCTTTTTGTCTCTTTTTCTTGGTCAATCTGGCTAAGAGTCTGTCAATCTTGTTTATCCTTTCAAAGAACCAGTTTTTGTTTCATTGATTTTTTTTCCTATGATATTTTTGTGTTCTAAGTCCCATATTTGGGCTTTTACTTTGATAATCTGGATTCTTCTGCTGAAGTTAGGGTTTTGGTGGTCACGCACACAGATTTGTTCTTATGCACACTCACTTGTGCAGAGACACACACTGTGACTGGTTCTGTTGCCATCTTGCCCCTCCGCTCCTAATTTTTCTTGCATAAGTGAAAATCCCTGTAATATCTGACTATAAACACTAGATTTTATCACACTTGTCTATTAACCATTCAACAATTCCCAAGTGCTCTAAGTACACTGAAATACTTTGAAAAAGTCAGGACTTTGGAGCAATGGGCCTACTATTTGCCACCCATCTTTAGGATAGCAAGAGAAAGTTGTCAATCTTTGCAGCAGGAGATAAAGTAAGGGCAGGAATGGACTTGAAAGAAAAAATGATTTATCTACTCATACCACATGTGTGGGTTTTTTCCACACCAAGCAATTATCCAGTGTTCTACAGACACCACTGGGTATCCTACAATTCAATTAAGTTCTGACACTATCTATCTGGAGTTACATCAAATCTCACAAATTAAAGGGCTTGGTCCCACAAGACTGCCCCCACTTCAGATACCAATTGCAAGTCCCAGGTTTCAGCTGTACTTCTGACTGCTGGTTATAAATTAAGGGTTCCCACAACCCCCTCCATAGTTTCAATAATTTCCTAGAAAGGTTCATAGAATTTAGGAAGGCTTCATCCAAAAATGTGAAAAATAATGGTGAAAAACTGAAAGTATTCCCCTGAGATTAGGGACAGGGATACTCACTTTTGCCTCTTCAATTTATTCAATATTATGCTGGAAATTGTAGCCAGTATAATTGGATGAGAGAAAAAAGGCACCCAAATTGGAAAGGAAGAAATAAACTATCTTTATTTGCAGATGACATGATCATATATATAGAAGATCCTAAAGAATTATTTGAAAGCAGTATCATAAATAATAAATAAATTCAGCAAAATTATGGGATATAAAATCAACATACAAAAATCAGTTCATTTCCATGCATTATCAATGAACAATCTGAAAGGCAATTCCATTTACAATAACATCAAGAAGAATAAAATAGATATAAATTTACCAGGGGGGTATAAGACTTTTCTACTCTGAAAACTACAAAACATTGATTAAAGAGATTAAAGAAGGCTTAAACAAATGTAGAGACACCTCACATCCATGGATTAGAAGACTTAGTGTTACTAAGATGATAATACTCTTAAAGTGATCTACATTTTGATGAGGTTCCACTTGTCTATATTTTATGGCATGGGCACTTGGGGTTTTGATTAAGAATTGGTTGCCAGTTCCAATTTACAAAAGGGTGTTTCCTTCATTTTCTAAGGTTCTTATAGTTTGAGGTTTTACGTTTAGGTCTTTGACCCATTTAGAGTTGATTTTTGTGTATGGTGATAGGTAGGGATCTTGTTTTAATCTTCAGTCAGTTTTCCCAGCACCATTTACTAAATAACTTCTCCTCTCCCCAGTGGTTTTTGGTGGAGTCTTTGTCAAAGATGAGTTGGTTCAGAAATTGAGGTTTTGCTTCTGGACTCTCTATCCTGTTCCATTGATCTATATGCCTCTTCTTGTGCCAACTGTTCAGTCCATCAAAAGTAGACTGGATTTTTAAAAATGTGGTACACCAGGCCTGGTGGCTCAAACCTGTCATCCCAGCACTTTGAGAGGCCGAGGTGAGAGGATTGCCTGAGCCCACGGGTTTGAGAACAACCTGGGCAACTTGGCGAGATTTTTTTTAAAAAAACATTTTTTAAAAAAGTGATCTACAGATTTATTGAAATCTCTACCAAAATTCCTTTGCCTTTCCTTGTAAAAATAGAAAAGTTAGTCCTAAAAAGTCATTTGTAGTTGCAAGGGCCACAAAATAGGCAAAGCAATCTTAAAGGACTCATACGTCCTGATTTCAAACTTAGTCCAAAGCTATAGTAATCAAGCAGTGTGGCAGTATCATAAGAATAGACATGTAGACCATTGGAATATAATCAAGAGTATAAACTAAGCTTGTAATACTATGACCAATTGATTTTCAACAAGGGAGCCAAGACCATTCATCATGAAAATAATAGTCTTTTTAATTGGTGCTAGAACAACTGGACAGTCACATGCAAAAGAAAGAATGAAGTTGGATCCCTACCACATACCATCTATAAAAATTAACTCAAAATGCATCAAAGACATAAAATTAAGAGCTGAGACTATAAAACACTTAAAATAAAACATGAGAGTACATTTTCATGACCTGGAGTGGCCACTGCACTCCAGTGTGGGTGACTGAGTGAGATTCCAACTCAAAAAATAAAAATTAAAAAAAAAAACTTTTGTGCATCAAAGGACACTATCAAGCAAGTGAAAACATGTCCCACATAATGGGAGAAAAAAATTGCAAATAATATATCTGATAAGGGTCTAGTATCCAGAATATTTAAAGAACTCTTAAAATGCAACAACAAAAAGATAAGCAACACAATTTTAAATGGGCAAAGGATCAATAGACATTTCTCCAAAGAAGATTTACAAATGGCCAATAAACACATGAAAAGATGTACTATATCATTAATGATCACAGAAATGAAAATTGAAAATCAAAACTGGCTGGGTTCGGTGGCTCAGCCTGTAAACTCAGCACTTTGGGAGGCCAAGGTGAGTGGATTGCCTGAGCCTGGAGGTTCAGACCCACTCGGGCAACTTGGCGAGACCTCGTCTCTACAATAAATCAAAAAATTAGCCAGGCATGGTAACGCACGCCTGTAGTTCCAGCTACTTGGAAGGCTGAGGCGTAGGTATCGCCAGAGCCCAGCATGTCGAGGCTGCGGTGGCCGGGAGCATGCCACTGCACTTCGGTCTGGGCGACAGAGTGAGTGAGACTCCAACTCTAAAAAAAAATAAAATAAAATAAAAGCCACAATGAGAAAGCACTTCACACCAACTAGGATATACTTTTTAAACAAACAGAAAACATTGTGTTGATGAAGATTCAGTGAATTAGAACCTCATATATTGCTTGTAGGAATGTAAAATGATATAGTCATGGTGGAAAACATTTTGGCAGTTCCTAAAACAAATTAAATGTAGAATTACCTTATGACCCAGCAACCCCACTCCTAGGTATATACCCAAAAGAGGTGAAGACACAAACATTTATATACAAATGTTCATAGCAGTAGTATTCATAATAACTAAAAAACTGGAAACAACTCAAGTGTCCATCAACTGACGATTTGATAGACAAAATGTAGTGCATCAACATAAAGAAATGAAACCATAAAAAAGAATGAAGTATTGTACATGCTACAACATGGCTGAATCTTGAAAACATTGTGCTAAGTGAAAGTAGCAATTCACAAAGGCCACATATTGTATTATTCCATTTAAATGAAATATTCACAATAGGTAAATCCATAGACACATAAAGCAGATTAATGGTTGCCAGGATCTGGAGGCGGGGGAGCAGAAATGACTGCTTATGGATATGAGGCTTCCCTTTTGAGTGATGAAAATATTCTGAAACTAGGTAATGGTGATTGCTGCACAATATTGACTGTGGATGTGTTAAAAGCCACTAAGTTGTACACTTAAAATGGTTAGAATGTAGAATTTTATGCTATGTGAATTTTACCTCAATTTTTTTGAAAGTAAAGAAATGGAAACTGTAATTTGGAAGTGTATCAACTTTGGGATCTAATACTCATACATAGTAATTTTAATTTGTGTTTAGTAGATTTGTTTCAAAATTGGTCAGGTTTTAAAAAATCCTTGTTTGATGGTCCCAAATGCCAGATAATATTGCTTGCATTTTTTTACCAAGTGGTTTGGAGCAGGTCTAGGAAACCCTGAACTGTTTGTCTTGGGGAAAAAATAAAAACATAAAAAAATGAAAAGAATTTCTTCTGTGTGACATAGGACTAGGCAATCTACAGTTTGCAGTCTATTTTTGTACAGCCCACAAAAAAATACTTTTACGTTTTTCAATGTAAAAATAACAGTGAATAATATTTCTGGATACAAGAAAATTGCACAAAATTCAGATTTCAGTATCCATAAAAAAGTTTTATTAGAATATAGCAACACTCACTTGTTTATGTATTGTCAATGACTGTTTTTGTTCTACAGCAGTAGAGTAGAATAAATAGATGCAACAAAGATAATATGAAATGTTCTTATCACCTTGTACTGCTGCTGAGCACACTACAAACTACAGTGACAGTTATCACCCCACAGCATTCTCAAGCAACACACATATTGTAGTCCTATGACATTTTTTGTTGCCAGTGTACACCCATCATGTCAAACAAGAAGGGAAAAGTGGGCTTTGAATGTTGCTCCTTCAAAGCACAGTGAAGTACTTTGTCTCAAGTGATAAAAATGTTCTGGAACTAGATCGTGGTGATGATTGCACAACACTGTGAATGTAAGTTTAAAAGCCATTAAGCTGTATACTTTAAAAGCCATTAAGTTGTATACTTTTTGTTTTGAATGAGAAGGCAAAGTACTGTGCTTATTATGCAATGAAACTATGGCTTTTGGGCATATATCTATATATCTCTATCTCTATCTATATCTATATCAACATTGCCAGACTAAGAATTCATCATAATAGTCTCAACTCACAGAAAAACAACAGTCAGAAAACTTAGAAAATTTAAAATAGAATATTTCATCCCAGATGAATTTCTCGAGAAAAATGAAAATGAGGCTGTAACCAAAGTTTCTGAGTAGTCCATTTGTTAGCCAAGCAAGGAAAGTCATTTACTGATAGTGAGTTAATTAAACCATGTTTGACTGTAGCTGTCAGCAAAAGAAATAATACAGAGTACTGAGGAAATAAACTTGTTTAAGGCTATTACATTTTTTTTTTTAGTTGAAGTCTCACTCTGTCACCCAGGCTGGAGTGCAGCCCCTGCTAGGCTCAGGCGATCCTTCTGCCTCAGTCTTCCAAGCAGCTGGAACTACAGGCACATGCTACCACATTCGGCTAATTTTTGATTTATTGTGGAGATGAGGTCTTGCCAAGTTGTCGAAGCTGTTCTTGAACCCGTGGGCTCAGGCAATTCCCTCACCTTGGCCTCCCAAAGTGTTGGGATTACAGGCTTGAGCCAACGCGCCTGGCCAGTAGCCAATTTTTAAAAAAGAAATAGCAAATGGGCCAGGTGCGGTGGCTCAAGTCTGTAATCCCAACACTTTGGAAGACCGAGGAGAGAGGATTACCTGAGCCCACAGGTTTGAAACCAGCCTGGGCAACATGGTGAGACCTAGTCTCTACAATAAATAAAAAAAGTAGTCAGGCATGGTAGCGCGTGCCTATAGTTCTGGCTACTTGGAAGGTTGAGGCAGAAGGATCGCTGGAGCCCAGCACGGTTGACGCTGGGGTGGCCATGAGCTGCCACTGCCCTCCAGCCTGGGCGACAGAGTGAGACTCCAAATAAAAAAATAAAAAAAAAACCAAAAAACTTTTCATATGGCCTATCATGGAACTTCTTAGCCTCCATAATCTCATGAGCCAATCCCCTAATAAATCCGTTCTCATGTATTTATATCTATATCCTATTGCTTCTGTCTCTCTGGTTAACTGACTAATACAAATTTTGTTACTGAGAGTGGGATATTGCTATAATAACACATACCTGAAAATGTGGAAGCAGTTTTGGACCTGGAAAAGGTTGGAACAATTTTGAATTGCATGCTAGAAAAGCCCAGAGGTTGTCTGAGCTCAGTGGCTCAGCCTGTCATCCCAGCACTTAGGGATGCTGAGGTGAGTGGATTGCCTGAGTCCACAGGTTTGAGACCAGCCCAGTCTACTTGGCAAGACCTCGTCTCTACAATAAATAAAAAAATATTAGCTAGGCATGGTGGCATGCACCTATAGTTCCGGCTACTTGGAAGGCTGAGGTGGAAAGATCGCTGGAGTACAGCAGGTCGACGTTGGGGTGGCCATGAACATACCACTGCAGTACAGCCTGGGTGATAGAGTGAGACTGCAATAAAAAAAAAAAAGCCTAGAGGCCATGAACAGAGAATTAAAGGTGTTTCTGGTGAGATCTCAGAAGAGGAAGGCTATAGACAGAGATCAGTCTTCTTAGAGATTATCTAAGGTTGCAATCAGAATACTGGTAGAAGTATGAAGAATAAAGGCCATTCTAACAAGGTCTTAGATGAAAATAAGCAATATCTTATTGGAAACTGGAGAAAAGTCATCCTTGTTACAAACTGGCAAAGGACTTGTGTGTCCATGTCCTAGTATTTTGTAGAAGGCAAAACTTAAACGTGATGAACTAGGACATTGATGAAAACAATCTTTAAGCAAAGTCTTCAAGTATTCAGGGTGTTGCATGGCTTCTCTTGACTGCTTATACTAAAATTCAAGAAGAGAGAATGAAGTAAAGATGGAATTTGTAATCAAAAGGAAAGCACAGCTTAAAGATTTGGAACATTTTCAGCCTATTCATATTAAAAATGAAAATGTGTGTGTGACAGAGAACATCAAGGGTGTGGCAAAACAAAAGTCTGATATGGATATCAATATGGATAGAAAAAAGCCAGACACTGTTCATTAAGACAATGGGAGAAAGACCCCACAGGCATTTCAGGCCTTTGAGACTGCCACTCCTATCATAGGCTCAGAGTGTCAGGGCCTTGAAGATGGAATGGTGTCAAAGGAGAATCCCAGGCTATCCATGGGACCTCGGGGTTCTGCTTCCAGAATTCTGGCACACACTCCTCAGTTGTCCCAGCTGTGGCTCAGAGAGGTCAGTGGCAGCTTAGGTTGCCACCTTGGAGGGCACAGAGGGTAAACCTTGGTGGCATCTACTTGGTGCTAACTCTGCAGGTATGTAGAGTACAAAAGTTATGGAGGCACGTCTACCTCCATCTAGATTTTAAAGGATGCCTCACAGAGCCTCAGAGCCTAGGAAAAGGACTGCCACCATAGAGAGCAGTGTCACCACTAGGGCAGTTCTTAGTAAGACGATGAGGACAGAGCGATGCCCAAGACCCCAGACCTGTAGAATGACCAGCATGCAATGCCAGCCTGAAAGAGCCACAAGCACCCAAATCCAACCTCTGAGAGCTGCAGTGTGGGCTTCGGCAAAGCCAAGTGGAATCCCTGTGAGGCTTGGGAGCTCAACCCCCATCCCAGTATTTCTGAAAGGCAGGACATAGAGTCAATGATGATTTCAAAGCCTCAATATTTAATATTGTTTTTCTTGCTGGGTTCTGGATTTTCTTGGGATCTATTATTCCTTTGTTTTCTTTCTTTTATCTCCTTCTAAGAATGGGAATGTCTATCCTATGCCTGTCCCATCATTGTGTTTTGGAAGTACATAACTTGTTTAATTTCACAGGCTCACAGTTAAAAATTTCTCTCAGTATGAATTTCTTGAGTGTCATCCAAGTATGGATATATAGACCAATAGACTTGAGTTTCATTCATATCTGATTTAAATGATATTTAACTTAGACTTATTTGGAGTTAAATTTTAAAGTTGATGCTGGAATGAGTTAAGACTTTATATGTGAGAAATACATGAATTTTTAGGTGGCCAAGTTGGAATGTTATGGTTGAAATGTTTGTATCCCCTTCCAAATTCATGTTGAAATTTAATTCTCATTATGATGGTATTAAGAGGGGCCTTTGGGAAAGTGATTAAGTTATAAGGGTTCCACCTCATAAATGGATTAGTGCCCTATTAAAAGGCAGGAGGAAATTAGTTTAGGCCCTTTTTTGCCCTTCCACCTTCCATCACGTGAGGCTGCAGCAACAAGGGGCCATCTTGGAAGAAGAGAGCAACCCTCACCAGACACCAAATGCAGGTGCCTTTATTTTGTACTTTCCAGCCTTCAGCACTGTAAGAAACACATTTCTATACTTTATAATAAACTACTCAGTCTGTGGTATTTTGTTACAGCAGCACAGACTAAACAACCATTTCGACAACTAGTGTTTGAAACGTAAGTAATGTCAATCTGCTCTATGTACTTCTGGTATACCAAAAGCTAAAACAAAAAGTGGTATCATTACTTTAATGCAAATTTGCACTGGACATATTTTTCAAGTTCAAACTACCATTCCAATGGTATGGTACCTCAATACAAGTATAAGGGAAATTTACATTTTTCAAAATTCATTTAACTATGCAGTTGAACTTTCACATAATCTTCAATTTGAAGTGATTATCTATAATGCAAAGACTTGTAAAAAAGCAAATATCACCGGGCGTGGTGGCTCACTGTAATTCCAGCACTTTGGGAGGTGGAGGCAGGAGGATTGCCTGAACCCAGGGGTTCGAGACCAGCCTGGGCAACTTGGCGAGACCTAATCGCTACAATAAATCAAAAAGTTAGCTGGGCATGGTGGTGCACGCCTGTGGTTCTGACTACTTGGAAGGCTGAGGTGAAAGGATGCCTGAGGCCAGCTGGTGGAGGCTGTGGTGGCGGTGAGTGTGCCACTGCACTCAGCCTGGGCAACAGAGTGAGACTCCTACTCAAAAAAAAAAAAAAAGCAAATATCAAGAGGAGAATCTAATAGAATTGTATAAATGCCTTCCAAGTTATGAACATGCTCAATTAAAACCATATGCTTATCTAAGACCAGAAACAAAGAAAGATGCCGACTCTTACCACTACTATTCAGAAAAAGTACTGAGAATTCTAGGCAGAGCAATTAGAAAAGAAAAAGAAATAAAAGACTGTGAGGTGGGATTTGAAGAGATGTTGGTCAAAGCATACAAAGTTTCAGTTAGGTAGAAGAAGTAAGTTCAAGAGATCTATTGTACAACATGATGACTATAGTTAATAACAATGAATTGTACTCTAGAAAATTGCTAAGAGAGTAGATTTTAGGTGTTCTTATCATTAAAAAAGTATAACTATGTGAGGTAATGCATATGTTAATTATCTTGATTTAATTATTCCACAATGTATACATAATTCAACACATCATGTTGTATATGACATATACAATTTTAATTTGTCAGTTAATTTAAAAATTTAAAAAAGCAATACAAATTAGAAAGGAAAAAGTAAAATTATATGTGTTTGCTGATGACAGATGGAGAAAACCCTGAAGATTCTTTAAAAAAAAAACCTTATTAGCACTAATAAACAAATTTAGTGAAGCTGCAGGATACAAAATCAACACTCAAAAATCAGCTGCATTTTTATACACTAGTAATGACCAATCTGAAAAGGAAATGAAGAAAAAAATCCCATTTACTCTAGCATCAAAAAGGATAAAATACTTAGGAATAAATTTAACTAAGGAAGTAAAAAACTTACACATTGAAAACCTCAAAACATTGATGAAAAAATTAAAGAGGACACAAATAAATGGAAAGACATCCCATGTTCATGGGTTGAAAAACTTAATAATGTTAAAATGTCAACTACTCAAAGAGAACTACAGATTCAATGTAATCCCTATCAAAATCCCAATGACATTGTTTTGCAGAAATAGAAAAAATAAAATAAAATTCACATGGAATCTCAACAGACCTGAAATAGCCAAAACAATCTTGGGGGTGGGGGAAGAACACAGGAGGAAACCTCACATTCCCTGATTTCAAAACATACTACAAAGCCACAGTAATTAAGACACCATGAAACTGGCATAAAAATAGATCTATAGATCAATAGAACAGAATTGAGAGCCCAGAAATAAACCCTTGCTTATATGGCCAAATTATATTCAACAAGGGTGCCAAAACTGCTCACTGGAGAAAGGACAGTCTCTTCAAAAAACGGGATTAGGAAGCTGGATATTGTTAAACAGATTTATGGGAGGCCATTATTTTGGAATAGGCTCCTGCACTAGACCCTACCAGACTAGACAAACCAGGATGGAGTTACTTGTGCTAAGTGCCACATAATAAAACTGAACTTTGAAACAGGACAGTTTTTCCGAAAAACAGGAGATTTACTGCAGCCACCCAGAAGGGGACCAGTTTAGCTGAACCAGCATGATAGGGGAGCCCCCTAAGATTTTAACCTTGTAAGGACAGTAACTTTGAAATCCACTTTTTGTCCTTATTTCTGCTCTATTCAGCCTATAAAGCTGTCTTGGTCTGCTTAGTATTGATATAACACAATACCAGAATTTGGGTAATTTATTTCAAAAAGAAGCTAATTGTCACTACCAAGATGTTGCCAGTAGCAACCAGACAATGAGAGTCACGGTGGTAAAGAAATTCACCCAAGTCAGATTAAAGTGGAAAAACAGGTTATTGAATACACTGCAAGGGGGCAATGAGCAGGACACTGGTAAAAGAGCTGTCCACACTCGCAGTGGCTTGAGGTTCTTCCCAGTGGAGTCTGACCTTTTGGCCAGGGTGAGTTTTAGGAGTGCCATCATGCATTAGGGTTCCCAACATGCAAATAAGGCAGTTCTGATTGGTTGGTGGTCAACTTTGATCATTGATCAGTTGAAAGTTGACACAAGGTGGCTTTGTATACTTTCACATTTATTTAGCTCATGGTTCCACAGACTGGAAAGTACAAGAAGCATGGTGCCAGCATCTGCTCCGCTTCTGGTGAGGGCCTTTCAGGCTGCCTCATAACATGGCAGAGAAAGTCAAAGGGGAAGCAGACACCTTTGAAAAGGCAAAACCCGAGGGGCATCTTGGCTTTATAACAGTTACTCTTGGGGGAATAGAGCTCTGAGAACTAATTCAATCTCTCAAGAGCAGGAACTCACTCAACATCCAGGGAACAACTGCAAGCCATCCATGAGGGATCCGCCCCCTTGGCCCAAAAACCAGGTCCCACAACACACTGAGGGGCAAATTTCAACTTGAGTTTTGGTAAGGACACACTCAAACCCATCTCTTCTACTCAGCTCATCAAAGCTCTTATTCTATTTTACAGAACAGCATGCTCCCTAATTCATGAATTGCTAATAAAAGTCAATTCTATCTTTAGATCAAATTGGTTGTGATTTTGTTTTTTTGGAATATGCATATACAAAAGAATGAAGTTGGACCCTTATCTTAGACTGTTTATAAAATTCAACTCAAAATGAATTAAAAATCTAAAGGTAGACTTAAAATTCTTAAACTCCTATAAGAAAACATAGGAGAAAAGCTTGAGAACATTGGATTTAGCAATGATTTCTTGGCTATCACACCCAGACCATTGGCAACACCACCAAAAATAGACAAATGGGACTATAGCAAACTTAAAAACTTCTTCGTGCCAGTGGAAACAATCAACAGAGTGAAAAGGCAGCTTACTTAAATGGGAGAAAAACAATGGCAAATAATGTCTTTTATAAGACATCAATATCCAGAATGTGAAAGATAATAGATAATTTATTTTCATAAAATGAAAAGAAATCTGCTAACATGACCAAGAGCACGTACTAGGAAGCAGACATGACCAAAAACATGTTAGAATGACGTGATGATAGTCACGTCGTCTTAGGAAAAATAAAACTTAGAAATAAGGAAGCTGGACCCCTCCAATCAAATAGCAACAGGCACTTATTTCAACCTTATTTGGACCAAAAACTGCTTAGGCGACGTCTGGGAAAAATTGTGACCTCTGTATTACTTAGTCAATGAGGAACCAGGAGATGGATTTGCATCCTAGGAAATAAAAAGCTTGTTGTAAAAGGCGAAAGATTTATATGATCTGAAGAGAAACCCAGAGGAACTCAGATCATTCTACAAAAAAGATACCTGTACACACATGTTTGTTGCAGTTCTATTCACAATAGCAAAAACATGGAACCAACCATGTTGTCCATCGAAGCCGAACTGGATAAAGAAAACGTAACATTATGCAGCCATAAAGAAGGACAAATATGGACTTCGCAGCAACTTGGATGGATTTGGAGTCAATCATACTCAGTGATCTATCACAGAAACAAAGAACAGAGTACCATATGTTCTCACTCATAAACAGACCTTGAACAATTATAATACTGAAAGAAAGCGTTTGACAGTAAGGGGAAACTGTCAGGGGAGGGGGTGGGATTGGCAGTTGAAGGAAACTGCTAGGGGAGGGAGGGGCATACCTCATCAACAAGGGTACCTGCATAATCAATATTTGCATACCTAACCCTGAACTGTATACCACATCTTTATAATAAAAAATAATAATAAAAAGAAAAAAAAAAGCTGTTGTAACCACCTTGGGTGTGCGTGCCCACCAGACACCTGATCTTGTAAGACTATTATTAAAGTCTCACTTGTGCTGCACTCCACATCTCTGTGTCCATCCTTTGATTTTGGACAGGTGAGCTTGATTCTCACAATTTGGGGCCCCGTCTGGGATACGCTGTGTCTGCTGGAGGGGAACCTCAGCAGAAGGGGAGACACGTCCCACCCGATTTCGGGTGGCCTGCTCTGCTTGGGTGTCTCGGCTGCTCGAGGGACTGCAGATCAGCCCAAGACTGTTGTTCTAGAGGCAGCAGAAATGATGTAGGGGAGGAAAAAAAGAGGCACCACAACAGCCAGGCAACCTTGTGCAGGAGCTAAGGTAGGAAAAATTGGACTATACATACTGCTTTGGTGGTTGGGGCATTCTCGGAGGTTGAGTGTGTGCGTGACTGAGACATATCACAGATACAAAGCAAGTCCCGATCCGCAGTTCTGTTCTCCCAGAAGGGAAATGGCAGGAGATGGACGAAGTGAATCTTGGGGTATGTAAGAAACCCCAAGAGTGAGTAGGGTGGTTAAGTGCATAGGTAAACTTGGGTATGGGCATCAACCAGGGAATATGAGAAACTCCTAGTAAGTGGGGTTAAGCATTCAAGTTAGCCGAGAATGAAGAATAAAAATTCTAAACCTAGGGAACCCAAAAAAGGGGAAGGTTAAAATTATCCCTCTAACATTACCTCGGATAGTCCATTGGGGAAATGTTGAGGTCGGGGGGAGAGCACGTGTACCAAAAACAAGGGGAATGATCAGGAGGGCTGCAATGTCCATATGGAAGTGAAAACATCCCCCAGAGCTGGGTGGTCAGCCAGCTGAGTAAAAGTACCCAAATGTAGATCCTGGGTGGAACAATAATGATCAAAAGAACAGGACAAAAATGGGCCAGACTGGGTGGCTCAGTCTGTAATTCCAGCACTTTGGGAGACTGAGGCAAGTAGATTGCATGAGCCTGTGAGTTTGAGACCAGCCCGGGCAACCTGGCAAGACCTCGTCTTACAATAAAATCAAAAATTAGCCTGGCATGGTAGCGTGCACCTGTAGTTCTGGCTACTTGGAAGGCTGAGGTGGAAGGATCGCAGGAGCCCAGCAGGTCGATGCTGGTGTGGCCGTGAGTGTGCCACTGCACTCCAGCCTGGGCAACAGAGTGAGACTCCAACTCAAAAAAAAAAAAAAAAAAAGAATAGGACAAAAATGCAGGATCTGAGAAGGTTAATAACTAAGGAATCAGAGAAACAAACTCAAGTTCTCAGAATGTCTCTAAGGCTTTTGAGGCTCAACAAGGAAAAAACTCCAACTGTCCATCAAAAACCTGGTAAAAATGAAACTGACAACACCCCAGGTGAATATTAGGGTGCTGAAACCCAAATTAATTTATTAATTAACACAGGTGCGAGCTGTCTGGTCCTGGCCATCCATGTTGGAATTATAAATTTCAGAGTCCAGATAGCTAACCTGCAACTACAGAGTTCAAAAGAGGATTCTAAACTCTATCTACTCTTCTTTTCTGTCTGCTTTAAATCTGCTAGTAACTAAACTATTGGCGTTGAGATAAGCTCACTGTTTCAAGGTTAAATTTAAAAAATTTTGTTTTTCTTATACAGTTCAGCCGTTCTAATTAAAATGTAAATGTTGAAAATACATTTAAAACTGAAAAAAAGGTTAAAAAAAAAGGGTTTTAAAAAATAATTAGCCAGGAAATAACTTAAAATAATAACTAGCCTGTCAAAGATCTTAGTTCTCATAAGTAATCAAGCAAACTGCTATAAATGAATAAAGGGAAATATGAATAAGACAGTGTTATGGGTAAGCTCTTCATATGATTTAAAAATCTTAAAATGGTTTTAGAAACTCATTAAATGTCTGGGTTACTTTCAATAAAGAAAGAGTTACAATATGGAAAAAATGTTTCTAAAATTATGTAAAGGTTCTCATCTATAAAATACTAATATTTAACAGTTCAGAATTCATTCTTAGATTTTCACTAAAATTTTAAGTTATTTTTTGTAATCTGGAGATTATTTAAGAGGTTATTTATTTTTTAAAAACTGGAAAGAAATCAGTAAGAGGAAAGAGAGAGAGATGTAAAAAGAGTTATGGATATAAAGGTGTAGTTTTTGGTGAAAGTTATAAAAGAAAGAGAATAATTTTGTATATGAAAGAATTTTGTATGATAAAATTTTGTCCTAAAGTAAAATGACTGAATAAAGACAAAAATACAGGGCAAAACAGAGAGTCCAAGCATGTCGTCAACGGTAGGTGGAAGTCAGGATAAGGTTCACGAAGGGGAATTTGTGAAAGAAATCTTGGTATGTAATTAAGTTGGTTATAGCTTTTTCTCCAGTTCTGACTGCTATTATGGCTTGAAAATCTTTTAATTACCTAGGAAACTAAGCTTTAAAAGAATTGAAGTTTTTACATTATCATTTTGCATAGAAAAATATCTTGTAATGTACATTTTTTTCTATAATAAAATGGCTGGTTATTAAAAAAAAGAAAGTACAGGACAAAAATAAAAGTTTCAAGCATGTTTTAAAAATGGTATAAATGTGCCAAAAATGATATGTCAAAGGTTTGTTTGTTAAAAAAAAAAGTAACTTACAATGACCTGTAATCCTGTGTTATAACATTATTCTTTCAAAAATTGTAATACGGGCAACCCCCTCGGGTTCCCTCCTACTGTGGGAGCTTTTCTGTCCTCTCAATAAATCCTGCTTTCTAAAAAAGATAAAATGGTGACACTTAAACTCTTCAAGTTCTTAATTCCATCTCTCTAGGGTGGGGTAAAAAAAACTTCAGAAGCAAAGCCGGGCTCGGTGGCTCAGCCTGTAATCCCGTGCCTTGGGAGGCTGAGGTGAGTGGATTGCCTGAGCCTGCGGGTTCGACACCCGCCTGGCCAACTTGGCAAGACCTCATCTCTACAATAAATCAAAAATTAGTCAGGCGTGACTTCCAGCTACTGGAAGGATGAGGCTGAAGGATCACCAGAGCGGCCACTGCACTCCAGTCTGGGCGACAGAGTGAGACTCCAACTCAAAAAACAAAAAAACAAAAACAAAAACAAACTTCAGAAGCCACATCTACCCCACACCCTCCTCCTGAACTGCCTGCAGGCCAGCCTGGAGACCTGGCACTAATTAAATCCTGAAAGAAGATCAACTTCAGCCCAGATGGGAAGTCCCCTTTCAAGTATCCCTGACCACCAAGACAGCCATAGAGCAGCAGGAAATGGTTGGACTCATTATACACGTGTTAAGAGACCAAGAAAGAACTTAATAAAGAGAGGGAAAAAAACAGTGGGAGGTGCTCAAGGTGCCCAGAAAACCTAACTGTAAAGTTTAGTGCTTGTAAAGTTTTACCTTGTGGGGATCAAAAAAAAAAATCAGAGGCAGTTCTCACAGGTAAATGAATACCTCTGTTCTGAACAAATCTCAGGTAATTAAAAACCTCCCTGTCCTAGTTGGGGGGATGTATGGTGGACCATGCAGCAGCAGGGGTAGACTGCTGCTACTCCATTTGGAAATCCTAGGGGATGGAATCATTTACAAACCAAATATAAAGAGTCACAAACTCTAGAAATTGAAACATGTTATGGAGACACCAATACCTGGATTAAATGGGTTAAATATTCAGTGCTTGCCTTAAATAAAATGATTGCTATGCACGTGCTGCAGGATGGCCACAGGCACAGGCAGTCCCATTTCCTCTTGGCTGGGACACAGACCCCACTGGGATGAATTGCATGATGGCCCTATACCAAGACATGAATGCCGGAGGCCAGCTCCGGTGAACAGGGTCTGATGCGGGTGGAATCGGGAACAGCGAAAAGAAAAAGACAAAAACGACAGGAATCTTCTTCCTGGGGAGAGCTCAAGGCTCTGCCAATTTTTATTGAATTTTCACAGGCTTATATAGTTTTCCATCTAGCCACAAATGTATCCCATGCTGTCTGCCAGACGCTCATGTATCTCTTTTTCCA
>CAUYQG010018382.1:0-114055 GCA_963574415.1 Tarsius wallacei
GTGGTAGCGCACGCCTGTAGTTCCAGCTACTTGGAAGGCTGAGGCGGAAGGATCGCCGGAGCCCAGCAGGTCGAGGCTGCGGTGGCCGGGAGCGGTCACTGCACTCCAGTCTGGGTGACAGAGTGAGACTCCAACTCAAAAAAACAAAAAAGAATCTAGTCATTGGCTCTTTATTTATTCTTTTTATCCAGTTTCCAACTTTTCAAAGACTTCCATTTGCATCCTGGAAAACAACTTTAGCTTATCAAAGAATTAGGACCAGATCAGACACAAGTTGGCTCAGGATGTTCTGAATCCTGATTTAGCTTTTTCTCTAATTGTTATTCATTAAGTTCTCCTATAGATTAAAAAAGTCATTAAACACATTTATGAAGTTCAAAGTAATTCCTAAGGCAGCAAAAGTGTCAATGCCAGTGAGTTTGTTAATGTTTATATTTTATAGTTACTAACTCATTCATTTTTTTCTAGGCACTCATTCAATGTGATTTTAATTACTACCTGTTTAGAACCAATGTATTACAGAAGGAGCTGATGATTTAAGGCGAATAAAATGAAGAAAATATTATCACATAACCTATGGAATAAAGGAAGAAATGGGAAAACAAACCATATCATATGTCATATCATTTGTATCATATTATATACTAATATATCATAGGATACTATATCATATTAGATTACATTTCAATATGATATTGTATGGATACATTTTAGGGAAATACACAAAAATAATTTGAGAACACAATATAGATAGATTTCTTAACGGAGTTAGTTGTGAGAACTTTCACAGTTTTTTTCTTAATACAGTAATTTCAATAAATGGTTTATACATGTTCTCATGTAATTGCAGATGTTATTGATAAAATATGCTATGATTTTAAGATCATTTAGAAAAAACTGTCAAAATCACATTAGCATCACTGGAGTAATTTAATTCAAGTTATTGTAAAATATAGACATGCTTGAAAGACTTGTCACATTGCCAACTTAATTAGCTAGAATTTTATTCTGTAGAAGAAATATCTTGAACTTTTTATTATATAATGAATAATTATGTATGCATTCAATAGAAGAACTTTCATAAGAAGTAAAAATAGTTTGATGCTGGTGAAGTGAATGGTTAACAATTATTTTGTTATGATGCTACACGATTACATTAAGCAGATAATGAAATTATAGTCAATCATTGAAAATATCTTGAGAAAAAGGACAATAGTGAATCCACAAAGATGCTACAAGCAGTAAGCAGGAAGTACAATATGTCACTTTTTTGTTGTTGTTAACAAGATTTAATTGCTAAGTGTGTGTGGGTCCATGTTTATCACTTTGGAAAACTCTCTCACCTATCTCTATAGACTTTGGGGGAAAGCTGAAAGGAAAAATCATTGTGTTTTGAAGGTGTTTAATCAAACACTCATGTCTGATGAGCTCTGTCTAGAAAAACCTTGATTCCACAAACCAGAAAAAAAGTCTTTAGTCTAAAACAATAGAAAGTTTTACTATTGTTTGAAGACTGTTTGTAAACAAAGCATTTGTGTCTAGACATACTTAATGAAAATTTTTTTTATCTAAAAAAAAAATTGTGTTCTGTAATGGGCTGAACTCTTTCCCTGCAAAATTAATATATTGAAGTTCTTATTTACAGTACCTCACAATGTGACTGTATTTGGAGACACAGCCTTTAAAGGGGAAATTAAGGTAAACAGGGGTCAGCATGACTGGTATTCTTTAAAATGGGGAGATTAGGACACAGAAGGAATACAGAGTAAGGGATAACCATGTGAGGACATAGCAAAATGGAGCTGTATTCAAGGCAAGAGGAGCGCCCTCAGAAGAAATCATATCTTCAGATACCTTGGTCTTGGACTTACAGTCTTCAGAACTGTGAGAAATAATTTTCTGTTGTTTAAACCACCTAATCTGTGGTCATATGCTATAGAAGCCTGAGAAAATTAAGATATATTCTCATTCATTGTCCTTCCAGACCACTGAGCAAGTTTCTACCTCATTCCCACAAACAATTTTACAAAGCAAGATGAGATTATTAGCCTTTAGCATAAAAACTTCATTGCTTCACTTCTCTGCCTAAAATCTTCAAGGTTATTGTATAAATAAAAATTATCTAGCATGATCTATAAAATGCCTCAGAAATTAATTCCAATCTATTTTCTAAGCCTTTACAAACTGCTTCCCATTCCCCAAACATGTCTTTTTCTTTATTTTTCTTGCTTCCCCGCCTTTGCAGATGTTAAGCAGTCTCCTTAGAATGCCCTTTCCTTCTCCAGCTGGTAAATTTTGATCCTGCTCCAAGTTCTATCATAAAAATTTCGCTTTTTTTATTTGACTGTCTCCAGTCAGAAATATTTTCTGTCTGTACTCCATATAATTGTGTACTTATTAATTCATTCTCAAATATGTATTGAATATTTATTGGCTTCCAAAAACTCTGCTAAGTAAGGGGAGACAATAAACCACCTAAAGCTTCATAAACCTTACATTCTATTAGATGACAGATATTAAATAAAAAATCATATGTTATGATTATGATGACATGTGTATTTTTATTCATCTACCAAATTTTTTAGGTTGCATACAATGCATTTGTATGTATTGATATGAATATATTATGAGTGCTAAAATTAATAATAAATTCATACACAAACAGGGTTGACACTGTGTAGATGAAGTCAGAGACTTCCTGTATCACACCATGTCAAAAACCATATTGACTTGAAATTCTACCCATCTGCTTGATGATAATTGTTAACCTATTACAAGGAGAAAGAAGTTTATAAGCAACATAGAGAAAAATATGAATATTGCAATTATAAAGTAATTTTGACATATCCATCCTAAGATTTAACTTACCAGATTTCTTTTTAAAAAATCTAGATAATTGTAGATTTACATGCAATTATTAGAGTAGGGGCAAGACAAGTGAAAACAAATTGATTAATGGGTACAAATATACATTTAGATAGAAGAAATAAGACCTATTGTTAGATAGATCAATAGGGTGACTATAGTTTATAGTAGGCTATTGTACATTTCAAAATAGCTAAAAGAAAAGAATTCAAATTGATTTAGAGCAAGGAAAAGACAAACATTTAGGGTGATGGATATCCCAAGTATGCTGATTTGATCTTTAAGAATTCTATAAACCTATTATCACATTTTCTCCAAAACTGTTCATATCTATTGTGCATCAATAAAAAATAAAGAATAATAATATAGAAAGACTCTTAGTAAAATTTACCCAGTTTTTCCCCAATGATGGCATTTTGTAAATCTGCAGTATAATGTCACAATCAAAATATTGACATTTGTGTGATCCAATTATATTATTCAGATTTTTCAAGTTTTACTTTCATTCACTTGTAGGTATTGCATGTGCATGCATTAAGCTCTATACACAGTATTATTATCTGCATAGGTTCTACCACCACAAGTTGAGATACTGGTCAGTTGCAATACCCAATGATCCTTCATGTGAACTATTCAGTTTCATTAGATTTTTTTTGAGATATGTTTTATGTTTATTCTTATTATTTATTACAGCTGAAGATCACATAGTATCCCAATATAAGAAACATTTCAGCCTGTAATCCTGCGCCTTGGGAGGCTGAGGTGAGTGGATTGCCTGAGCCCTCGGGTTCCAGACCCGCCTGGGCAAGCGAGACCTCATCTCTACAATAAAAATTACAAAATTAGCCGGGCGTGGTAGCACACGCCTGTAGTTCCAGCTACTTGGAAGGCTGAGGCGGAAGAATTGCCGGAGCCCAGCAGGTCGAGGCTGCGGTGGCTGGGAGCGGTCATTGCACTCCAGTCTGGGCGACTGAATGAGATTCCAACTCAAAAAAAAAAAAAAAAAGAAACATTTCAATTAGTAGGAAGATAAGTACAGCAAGGATAGAAAAGTGAGAAGAGGTTTATTAATTATCTTGAGTCAGTAACACAAAGTAGTTAAACTAATATTAGGTACTTATTGTATTCCAGGAGTTTAAACATAAAAAAATGTCGAAAGATAAGTAAGATAGTAACTTAGCTTTTTTTTTCTCCTTCAATTGTGAAGTCAGTAGGTGCAAGATGCTGCGAGATCCTCAATATGTAATCCCTGCACAATACAATGGCAACAAAAAGGAGTGGCACCATTCATGCTAAACTGTTTCTTGATTAGCTTTTCGTTCATATCAGTACAGATTTACGTGCAAACACATTTTATGTAACATAGTCCAATCATAAATCATGCACTGATGATAGGGAATCTGAATGTAACTTTCTCTGGAGACTTTTCTCATTTCTAGGCTTTTAGTATTTTATTATTTACAACCATTGACAATAATTTATAACATAATATTTGATCAATATTATTCAATACACCTCTTGAGGAATCTCCTAGATTCATCTTTTCTCTTCATGAACTGTTTCCAGTGATGGGACATGGGGAAGGGATATGTATGGCAGACTATCTGCTAACTTATCTGAATATTTTTATTAAGATTTTATCATTGAGTGATAATCTATGCATACAAGATTCTATTTTCTTAGTGCTTTTTATACAATACGTTCCCAATATGATTTCAGGCCTTTTGGCCTTTGAGATTTTCAAAAGCAGGTAAAGCCTGAAACTGCAGCAGGCATTTTGGTGTCATGCAGATAACTGGCCTAAAGAGAACACCAGTATGCCAGGGATGATAATGCACAGTGTTACAGAGGAAATGGGTTCTTGATCATGTTTGTGAGGTGCTGATATAACCAATCTTGGAAAGAAAAAAAAAAAGTTTTGTCATTAACTTTTATCCAGTGTTGCAACTAGACAATTTGACTGTTATGCCTTTGTATAATTTTATTTTTAAAAATTATATTTTCTTTGTAATATTTTAAAATTTTACTATAATGGTCTAATCAGAATCCAAAAGCATCTAGTTTAATCCAGGAAGAGTTTCATATGGCTGAAGTTAGTTATTGTGGTGCAAAGAATGTCTTCTGATCTCTGGGTTTCAAACATCTCTAAGAATATAAAACCATTGATGTGGCAAATATGTCCTTTTCTTAGAATGTCTACTGTCTTCAATGGTGCTACAAAACCATTTTTTTTAAAGTTAACATCATTGTGTAGGCCTTCAAAACAATGCTCATGTGAGTCAAACTTTCTAAAAAGAGTGGTGGAAGAGGAAGAGAAAAGCCAAAACATATTACAACTTTTATGCAATATGAAATCTTGTGTTTTGGGAATGTTTTATTTTCTGTATTCTCAGTGTATAAAGCATGGCATTTTCTTTTTTTTTAATATATGTATTTTATTTTAAAGTTGTGGGGTACAGTTAAGGAATAGGTATACAAATATTCATTGTGCAGGTACCCTTGTTGATGAGGTGTGCCTCCCTTTCTCCAGACAGATATTTACTACCATTAACCCCACCTCCCTTCCTCTCCCTGCCCATCCCCCTAGTTTCCCGCCATCGTCAATCCTTTTCCTATAGTATTACAGTAGTTGTTTAAGGTCCACTTATGAGTGAGATCATGTGATGCTCAGGTCTTTGTTTCTGTGAGAGATCACTCAGTATTATAGACTCTAACTCCATCCAGGTTACTGCAAAGTTCGTGATTTTGTTCTGTTTTATGACTCCGTAATATTCCATTGCGTATATGTACCACATTTTTTAATCCAGTCCTCTTTTGATAGACAGCATGGTTGGTTCCATGATCTTGCTATTGTGAACAATGTTGCAATAAAAATACATGTACAGGTATCTTTTTATAGAGTGATTTGAGTTCTTCAGGGTATATTCCTAGCAAGGGGATTGAGGGATCATATGGAAGGTTGATTTTTAGAGCTTTTAGGAATCACCACACTGATTTCCGCAGAGGCTGTACTAGTTTACACTCCCATTAACAGTGTAGAAGTGTTCCCTTTTCACCACATCCTCTGTTATTTTTTGAGTTATTGATAATGGCCATTCTGACTGGAGTTAGGTAGTATCTCAGTGTAGTTTTAATTTGCATCTCCTTGATGACTAGTGAGGTTGAACATTTCTTCATGTATCTGTTGGCCACTCGTATGTCTTCTTTTGAGAAGTGTCTGTTCATATTTTTTGCCCACTTTGTAATGAGATTGTTTGTTTTTTTTCTTTTCAGCACATTTGAGTTCCTTGTAGATCCTTGATGTTAGGCCTTTGTCAAACACGGAGTTGGCAAATATTTTTTTCCAGTCTGTGGACTGTCTCCCTGCTCTCTTGATGGTTTCTTTGACTTTGCAGAAGCTTGTCAGTTTAATGAGGTCCCACTTCTCTATCTTATCCCTTATGGCCTGGGCACTTCGGGTTTTGCTCAGGAATTGCATGCCAGTTCCAATTTTCATAAGGGTGTGTCCTGCATTTTCTAAGGTTCTTATGGTTTGAGGTTTTACATTTAGGTCTCTGATACATTTAGAGTTAATTGTGTGTATGGGGATAGATAGGGGTCTGGTTTCAATCTTCTGCATGTGGTCAGCCAGTTTTCCCAGCACCATTTACTGAATAGGTTCTCCTCTCCCCAGTGGTGGGTGGTGAAGGCTTTGTTGAAGATGAGTTGATTGAGAAATTGAGGTTTTGCTTCTGGAATCTCAATCCTATTCCATTGGTCTATATGTCTGTTCTTGTACCAATACCAGGCTGTTTTGATTATTGTAGCTTTATAGTAAAGTTTAAAGTCTGGTAGTGCAATACCTCCTGCTTTGCCATATTTCCATTTTGTGGGGGCTACAAAGATCAGGCCTATGCTTAAAGCCAGGGAAACTAGGATGAATAAGCAAGGGTTAAGGGGTGATAACAATACATTCAGCAATTTATTAACCAGTAAAACAGTGTATTCCAGGCAGTCGGAATCTCACGTATCAGCTGTGCATTGGTTGGTCAGCCAGTGATGCGGTTGAAGCAGGATCGCGGGCTCGGAGGGTGATTTTGAGAGGGTTTTCAGGGTCCTTTTCTGCAATCCAATGGTCTGAGCAGGTTGAGGCAATGTCATCAAATCCAACTTTCTTGACTCATGAATGCTGAATCCAGACTGGTATTCCATCTACCTTGAGTGCTATTGAGGTGGTGAGGATGACAATGTATGGTCTCTTCCAAGCAGGAGTCAGTCTTTCTTTCTGGAACTTTTTGATGTAGACCAGATTTCCAGGCTGGAAAGGGTGGCAGGGCATGGAGGAGGGAGTTGTTAAGATGGCATGGATGTTAGAATGAACCATGGTCTGGACCTATTGGAGAGACTGGAGATACTTTAACAGAGACTGATTAGTGATTTCTTGAAGAATGGGATCCCACAACCGGGGTAACAGAGGAGGGGGTCTCCCAAACATGATTGCACATGGAGTAAACTCAGTCTTGTATGGGGTGCATCTGGCCCAAAGAAGGGCCAGAGGAAAAAGGCTTGTCCATTTCTCATCAGTCTCTATTGTCAATTTAGTTAAAGTACTTTTTAAAGTTTGGTTTATACGTTCTACCTGTCCAGAGCTTTGAAGTTGGTAAGTACAACGTAATTTCCAGTCAATGGTTAGTGCTTTACTAACCGAGTTGAACTATGAATGAGGTAAAGGCAGGACCATTATTAAAGGCAATAGACAGAGGGAGCCCAAACCTAGGAATAATTTTATTTAATAAAAACTTGGCAACTGTAAAAGCAGTTTCATTTCTTGTGGCAAAAGCCTCTACCCATCCAGAAAAAGTATCTAAAAATACTAATAGATAGGTGTAACCCACATGAAGGGGTTTTATCTCAGTAAAGTTTAGCTCCCATTTTTCTCCAGGGCTTAATCCTCAGGCCCTGATATCATCCAATGGTCTTGGGCCTTGTTTTGCATTGACTCAGGCACAGAAAGAGCACATTTCCATTGCTGTGGCAGCTAAGTCATTGGTATGATAATAATTTAATAACGCAGTCATTTTAGTACCTCCCAAGTGGGCATGGAATGCAGTTGTTTTACCAAAGTATGTCTGAGAGTTGCAGGCAAAACAATTTTAGAGTCTTTAACTCACCATCCTGTAGGCTGTTTGTGAGCCCCTCCCAAGTCTGTTTGTTTCTCTTCTTCCTGGGTATAGGTGGGCAGTTTTGAGATAGGAGGAACTGAAAAAGTTTTAGTTAGCAGGATAGTTAGGGGTTCAACTGGAAATTCTGCTGTCTCTTGAGCTGCCCAATCTTCCAGGTGGTTTCCAATTGCTTCCAGAGTGTCCGATTTTTGGTGTTCCCTGCAATGGATGACAGCTACTTCCTTTGAGGAGCCATATAGCCTCTAGAAGGGCTAAAATTTCTTATATGCTCTTTATAGTCTTACCCACCACAGTAAGACGTCCTCATGTCTTGTAGGTCATGGCATGGACGTGGAGAGTAGCGAAAGCATACCTGCTGTCAGTATAAATATTTACCCATTTCCTGGTTCCCCAGTGTAGGGCCTCGTTCAAAGCAATCAGCTCAGACTTTTGAGCTGATGTACCATCAGGCAATGACTATGACCAGATTACATTGTGAGTCATGGTTACTGCTGCAGCAGCCTTACGAACTCCTTCTATTACCAGACTGCTGCCATCCGTGAATAGGTCAGCATCAGCCTGGCTTAAAGGAGTGTCCTGAAGATCAGGTCAGCTGGCTTGAGAGATGTCCAATATGTCTTTGCAGTCATGAACTGGTGTTTCCGGATTATCATCAGGCAGAAGGGTTGTTGGGTTGAGGCTCTGAGTGGGAGAAAAAGTTAGTCTAGGCTGGACAAGTAGGAGGCTTTGATACTGGGTGCTGTGTATATTTGACATCCAGCAGCCAGAGGCTCTCCAGAGCAGAGTCTCAATAGCATGGGGAACAGTTAAGGCCAGGTTTTGACTGAAAGTTAATTTATCTGCCTCCTTATCTAGTATGGCTGTAGCTTCAATGGCCTGAAGACAAGAGGGCCAGCCAGAGGCCATTGCGTCCAGTCTTTTGGACAAGTAAGCCACCGGTCACCTCCAGGGTCCTAAGGTATGATTGAGAACCCCTTTTGCAAATCCCCACTGCTTGTGAATGAACAAGTGCAAAGGTTTGGTGACATCTGGGGGGGTTATAACTGGGGCTTGAGTAAGGAACACTTGTTCCTCAGTAGCAGTCCATTCTATGGGCTGGTCCCCTGTAGTAGCTATGTAAAGAGGCTTGGCAATTTCAGCAAACCCAGGGATCCATAACCGGCAATACTCCTCTGTCCCCAGGAATTCTTGTCCCTGATTTTGTCATTGGCATGGGAATTCGGAGGACGGTTTCCTTCTGGGCCAAGGTTAGGATTTGCTAACCCTTTTTTAGCTGGTATGCCAGGTAGAAGACTTCAGTGGAGCAGAGCCGTGCCTTTTTAGCTGATACACAGTAGCTCAGGTCTTTTAGGAGCTGTAACAGAGAGTACCTCTTAATCAAGTGTCCAAGTCTGCTGCCATGAGCAAGAGGTCATATATATATTAAAACAGAGTACTTTCAGGGTGTCAGGCATGGAACCCTGACCAATACTGTTGTAAGACTTCCCTGAAAAGCATCAGGGAGTTCTTGAACCCCTGTGGCAGCCAGGTCCAGATTAGCTGACTGGTGTCCCCTGAGACAGTATCTGTTCATTCAAAGGCAAAGATGGGTTGACTGACAGGGCACAAGGGTATTTAAAAGAAGGCATCTTTTAAATTCAGCACAGTGTGTACCTGATGATGAGGGGGAAGTAGACTGAGCAATAAGTGTGACTTGGGAACAGTGGGATGGATTGTTTCAACCCATTTATTAACTTCCCTTAAGTCCTGGACTGGTCAATAATCAGAAGTTCATGACTTTTTAACCAGTAGGAACAGAGTGTTCCAGGCAGATTGACAAGATGTCGGAATGTTAGCTGCTAAAACTCTTTTAATGTGGGAGCAATTCCTTTGCAGGCCTGTAAACTCATGGGATATTGACAAACACGAACTGGATTGACTGAAGCCAACCAAATCACCACAACCAGAGGATGATGCTTTGCCAATCCCGGCAGGTTGGTCTCTGCCCAAACTGAAGGAAATTCCTGCTATAACTGTAGAATAAAGTCTAATGAGACATTTTCAGTGGGAGAATCAGAAGAAGCTAAGAGGCATTCTTCAGAAAGCAGAACAGTGACTAACATTTGATAGTCAGTGTCGGTAGGAATATACATTTTAGTTTCATCAGGTGAGAACATAATAGTTGCTTAGTTTCTGGAGCAAATCTTAGCCCATGAGAGGGTATGGGCAGTCAGGGGCTACTAGAAACAAGTGGGTGACCCGTTTCTGACCTAAATCAAACATCTGGTTGGAAGTGAGCTTGCAGTTTGTGATTGCACCTGTTACCCCTTGAACAGAAATTTGTCTGTTGTACATAGGTCTTAATGGTGATGTCAGGACTGACAGTTTCACTCCAGTGTCCACTAAGAGTTTGACTAAGAGGTCTCTGAGAGTGGTGATTACCATGGGCTCTTGGGGGCCTAAGGAAAAAGAGCCCTGGCCTCCTCAGTCTGAGTCATTTTCAATTTCACCAGTAGAGGGAAGGACCAGAACTGAGTTAGGAGCCTCTGTCTTTGGGTGACGAGGGCAATCTTTTACCCAGTGACCCAGTTTTTTGCAATATACACATTGATTTTTGGCTAGCCAGATGTATCCTGTTTCTTTTTGTTCCTTTTTAGTTTCTCCCTTTGTTTTACTTGCTGGCTTTGAACCAGCTTGGGAGGCCTGGTGGTAGTGACTAAAGTTTTTGTTTGTTGTTTTGTTACTCCGTCCACTTTTTGAGTTTTCTGTTTCTCAGCATCATGGTTGTTAGAAACCTTTTGGGCTATTTCGAGTGGCTGAGAAAAGTTCATTCCTGAAAAACCCTCAAGTTTTCTGCAACTTTTTTCAGATGTCAGGGACCGCCTGAGCCACAAAAGCCAAATTGATAGCCTGAGCATTCTCAAGTGCTGAGGAGTCAAATGGGGTTATAGGTACAGAATGCCTCCTGAAGACATTTAAGAAATGCTCCTGGTGACTCCTTGGGGTCATGAAAAATCTTGGTAGTTTTAGAAAGATTAATAGGTTTCCAGGCTGCTCCCTTTAAACCAACTAATAGAGTCTGGTGATAAGTGTCTAATGCTCTGGACCCTGCTGAAGTGTTAGGGTCCCAATCTGGATGGGAGGAGGGCAAAACTTCATTTAGCATTTCTTGGTTTTCCTTCTCCATACCAGCAGCCAAAGACAGAACAGGTTTTTTGGCTTCTGTCCTGATAGGTTCCCATTCCTCAGAGGTTAAAAAAAAAAATGTCAGGAAGAGCAGCTGGCAATTGTCCCAGGTGGGGCGATAAGTCTGCATGACTGACTCTTTAAGGAGGTCAGAATCTGTGGTTTATCTGAGAATGGAAGATTTTGGTATTTCCAATGATATAAATCAGAGGTAGGAAAGGGAGTATAACCAAGAAAGATAACTCAGTCCGATCTGACCCCTGGAGAACTTCCCAGAGGGTAAGAAGGGGAGCTGAATTGGGCTGAGATCAGAGACAGGTGGCCAAAGGAGGAGAGGGCAGGCCTTTGAGCGCTATCCCTGTCTGAGATCCTGACCCGACTCCAGGTTGAAGTGGCAAAGGGGATGTGGAGGAAGTGACAGTGGGCAAAGAAGTCTGAGGATTATACAGTGGAGGACTAGAAGTAGAGTTAACCAGGTCCTTAAGGGGATCTTCAGTAGAGGGGTGTAAAACAGGATATAACCCAGTGTAGATAGGAGTTGGGGAGAATGGAAATGGAGGGACACAGGCCAGAGGTTTAGAAACAAGGATGCGGCTAGGAGTTTAAAAGGAACATGCCTTTAACCATGGGGATGGATTTTGGACCAAACTTAACCAGTGCTTGATTTAGGGAAACTGGTCAGGGTGACCAGAAGTCCCCATAATGACCTTCCAAACAGATCTAGTGACATGAACATCCAGAGAACCTGTGAAGGGCCATCCCACATTAAAAGCAGGCCAATCATTTTCATGGAGGATTCAGAGTCTGCCTTTGGAGAGACAGACACTCTAGTCCTCTGTGAACCCGATAGAGAAGTTCCTTATCATAAAGTCCAGGGGACTGGAGGGCTTAGAAGCCCGTGACCACATATTGCCAGAACCAGTAAATCACAGGAGATGCCTAATGGGAATCAAACTTGCTACTAAAAGGAGATATGTAATAGCTAACAGAAACATGGCCACTGATGACCAATCTAAAGGTGTGGCAGAGGCAAACCCTGTAGCAAAAAGCACAACAATCAGGCAATGCAAGGAAAGGGGCCAAGGATGACAGGGCTCTAGAAATTGCAGAAGCTCACAGAATTCAAAGGGGTACCGAAACAGAAATCAGATACTAAACTGAGACACTATTCTACCCATGTCTTGGGTTAATGAACAGAATCTAAGGAGTGGTCTCATCAGGCTTCATCCTCCTCAATAGAGTTGTGGCCACATACAGAATAAACAGATTAAACAGGTTCTTACCTCCTAGGAGAACGCAGATGGACTCAGGAATTTTGAGGCAATGGGAAGCTGGTGGTCATTCCAACTCCCTCTAAGCCAGATGAGAGGCTATGGGGCCCTGGAATGTTCCAGGGGTTGCCTCCCCTATAACTCCTCCACCACGTTGGGGAGAGATAGAGTAAGGCCACCTCCCAAGGCTGGTGAAATCCCGCTGGAGCCTTCAAATGTTATAGCCAGATTATGAGAAAGGAGACACCAGCACACAGAGAGCCAAATTATCATTCCTTTAATAGCCAGCGGTCGAGGGTAGCTAGTACCAGAAAGATCTCTCAACCCCAAATGAGGCAAATAGTGGGTTTATAAAGGCAAAAATTATATAAGCTGTATAGTTTGATTTACATTTTCTTGGCAGAATATTTGGTTGCGAAAGGATACAGATAGCTACCGAATTTGCAACTAGGGAGTTTCCAAGAAGTGAGGGGAACAAGAATGAGGGTCTGTGTTGTGATTACGGGAAGGTTACACAAGGTGTTTATTTCTAGGTTAAGATGAAGGATCTGTTACAAAATGGAGTTACTTAGGTCAAGCAAGTTATTACAGGCTATTATAGGCTTTGCAAATGACAAATGATAAACAAACTTCCAAAACTGTAGTGTTGCCATACCAAAAACAACCACTATGAACGTGTTCATCAACCTAATGTATGTTAGATTTTTGCAAAGAACATAATTTCAAAAATATTAAGTACTACAATTTAAGTATAGAAATGTTTCATTTTAAATGTGAGCCATGTAATCTAAAACTAAAGTGACTTAATAATTGTCAACAATTTACAAAATATGAATGTGCTCATTTTAAGTGTTCATAAACTGTAAGCAATTTTATTCTCTCTCTATTTTCATGTATTATTTGGAATTCATGGAATTGATTTTTCTGTCATCTATTTAACTGTTTGAAAATATTTTATCTATCAACCTAGCATAATTCTGTTACAAAATTATGTATATATGTTGAACTATGTGTTTGTGTAGGAAACATAAATTCTTAAATTCTTCTATTTTTATTAAGATGAATTATCATTGATATGATAATAGAAAATCAAATAATATAAGTAATTATTATACAAAAAATTATAAAGTGCAAACACTAAAATATTGATGAAAATTTGTCTATTAATGTTATTCTATAAAAGTCAGGTTTTTAAATTAATAATATTGTTGAATGGATGAATTTATGATTGAAGGTGATTTTGGTCTTTTTTTAGTGATAAAACCTAATAGGCAAGTGATTACAATGATCACTTCTCCCAGTAAAATTCTGAAATGCTTCTGTCATTCAATACCCTTTTAGACTCAGCTAATATAATTTTCTAATCTGGCTGTCATTAAAATGAGTTAGACTGTGAAGCAGATTGTTTCTGTTAAAAACAAGAAATTTAGATGGATATTTGGTATAGCGATACCTAAAAATAGTAATAGCTATCATTTGCCAAGTGCTTAAAATGTATAAGTCACAGTATTCTGTATAATCTTTTGATCATTTTTATTAAACCTGTAAGATATTATTATACTAATATTACCTATAAAGTAAATGAAGATCAGAGACAAGAGAGACCAAATGATCTTCAAAATATTCCATTTATTTTATAAGGGATATTAAATTTGCGGTCAGACTCAGTGGCTCAGCCTATAATCCCAGCACTTTGGAAGGCAAAGGCGAGTGGATTGCCTGAGCCCGCCAGGCAACTTGGTGAGACCTCATCTCTACAATAAATCAAAAAATTAGCTGGGCATGGTAGTACATATCTGTAGCTTTGGCTACTTGGAAGGCTGAGGTGGAAGTATAGTCGGAGCCCAGCAGGCTGACACTGGGGTGTCCATAAGTGTGCCACTGTAATTCCAGTCTAGGCGAAAGAGTGAGACTCCAACACCAAAAAAAAAAAAAGACAGAGAGAGTGATTACATTTAAAAATTAGTTTTTTTGCAGTACTAATTGAAATATAGTTAAACATTTTAACTTCCATCCAAGTACTAACCAAGCCTGACCCTGCTTAGCTTCCCAGATCAAATGAGATCCAGCACATTCAGGATGGTATGGGGAGAATTTGGTGACTCAGCCTGTAATCATAGCACTTTGGGAGGCCAAGGAGAGGAATGCCTGAGCCTGGGGGTTTGAGACTAGCCTGGGAAAATTGGTGAGACTTCGTCTCTACAATAAATCACACAAACTAGCTGGCATGGTGGTGTGCATCTGTAGTTCCAGCTACTTGGAAGGCTGAGGTGGAAGAATCACCTAAACCTAGCAGGTTGAGGCTGCGGCTGTCATGCGCATGCCACTGCACTCCAGTCAGGGCAACAATAGTGAAACTCCAACTCAAAAAAACCAAAACAAAACAATTGGACTCTTTCTCTTTTGATGGTTAAAGTTACCTCATAGAATTTTGTACAAAGTAGAAGTATGCATAGGATTTGAAACATGTCTTATTTGAAATCAAGACTATATATACATCTGTGAAAATTAATAAAATATCCAAGACTTGCAGAATGTTTTAGTGCCTGTAGCTGTGTAGAACATTAATGTGAACACACATGAACATATATTAAAATTGTTTAAATAAATTAAATACTTATATTTTATTTCATACTTTGTCTTTGTTCATATCTTGGAAAATATAATTAAAGCAAAACAGAGCCGGGCTCGGTGACTCAGCCTGTAATCCTGCACCTTGGGAGGCTGAGGTGAATGGATTCCCTGAGCCCTTGGGTTTGACACCAGCCTGGGCAACTTGGTGAGACCTCATCTCTACAATAAATCAAAAATTAGTTGGGTGTGGTAGTGCACGCCTGTAGTTCCAGCTACTTGGAAAGCTGAGGCGGAAGGATTGCCGAAGCCCAGCAGGTCGAGGCTGCAGTGGCCGGGAGCGGCCACTGCAGTCCAGTCTGGGCAACAGAGTGAGACTCCAACTCAAAAAATAAAATAAAATAAAATAAAATAAAGTAAAATAAAGCAAAACAGAATGCAACCTTACATTGATATTTTGTGATGATGGCATAAATATTACTGTATATTTTTGTTATGAGATTCAAATGGAATATATCATGGAAGCCAAAGTCGATGAAAGCTACAAATGGAATAATAGGAAAACAATTTGCATTTAAGTAAGATATGGCTGAACATATGTAGGATACAATAGTTATTAATATGTTTTTAGTGAGCGTCTGTATTTTGTCTGGCACTATTAGGTTCTTGTGATATATGTCCATAAATGAAGATGGATACTGAAACAGATTTGGAATTGACTATGTCCTCTTGGTACTTAAATTACTTTGTCATTAACATTTCGATTTTTCTTCTCATTAACACAATCTCTTTCCCCACTGCCCTTGATATCTCCACTTATTCTCTACCTGGTTTGGGAAATTGCCTTCTTTCATAGTCTATGTGTTATTTATATGGACAGTTTTGATCTTAAAGTACGTCATAAGAATAAAATGCATTTGGAGATCAATCATAAGATTCCAGAAACTTAGAGTTAGTTCTTTCATTTCTGCAATTGAGATTCTGGAGGGAGGAAGGAAAGTTAATCTTCAGAAGGAAGATTTTTAAAAAATATTTAGTAAACCTGAGGTGAAGGAATGACCTGGGGTGTTGGGAAAATGGTGTGTGTGTGTGTGTGTGTGTGTGTGTGTGTGTGTGTGTGTGTGGTTATTTGAACATTTGAGCAACTATATATAACCAATCACACTATTATTGTTCTTGTACTGGACACCAATATGTAAAGTACAAATGCTTCTATTTTTATTGAGCTGTTTTGACTTTTTTTCCTGACTTTTAAAAACTAAAGATTTCTGATTAATACATAAACATGTAATCAATAAACATGATGGTATATGCTATAACAATTATAGCATGTAATATAGCATATTATTCTAAAGAGAAAACAAACTTCTCTACACACCATGTTTTTGTTTTGTTTTGTTTTGTTTTTGTTATCTTTACATGTCAGTCAAAACAACACTTTGACACCAGATATGTGTGAGATTTCCCACACACACCAAAAATTACCCAGTGGACTGTAATTCAATTCAGTTCTGACACTTTCTTTAGCATTAGGTGCATGAATGGATTTGCTAACCCAGATGTTCTCTGAATTCCACAGCTCAAGAGTTTTTATGGAGGCTTCATTAAGTAGGCATGCTTGATTTCTAGCATCATTTCCAGCTCTTCTTCCTCTTTGAAGAATGAGGCATGGAGTTGAAAGTTCCAAGCCTTTAAGAATGGCTCAATCTTTCTGATGACCAGCTCCCATCCAGGAGCTTACCAATAATTGCCTCATTAGAAGAAAAAATGCTCACATCACTTAGAAAACTATAAAGACCCCAAAACGTTTTGTGACAGGAACCGGGGTCAAAGACTAAATATTAAAACAAAAGACTCTCTTAGCATCTCTATCTATAAAGGTATTAGGAGATCTGTTTCAAAAACTGGGGCAGTGATCAAAATATATATTTCTTATTATCTCACAATTTGTAAGCAATCTCTTGGAAGAATCAGAAGAAACATATATAAGAATGTGAATGCATTCTTATGCACATGTCAAACTGTTATCAACTTTGTATAAAAGATAACTAAAACATTTTTCAAAAATTCCACATGAAAATTTAAAAATCAAATTAAAAAATTCAACTAGTAACATTCTATGCAAGCCAAACTGAAAAAAAAGAGTGGGAGGCTTTACCTATTTTATTTCTGTTTTACCTTTTCACTGGTAAGAATAAGAAAGACAATGTTTGTGAAGTGGGAAACTGATATTATTAATCACAACGTTTCAGTTAATAGAGTATCCTAGATAATTTTGATACTGAATGGATTAATTAGTCAGATGAAACTAACTACCGAAAACCCATTTTCTAGACCACTTAGTGGTAATGAAACAACCTAAAATGGAGGATTCAAAGAATATGATTGACATTCCAGTAATAAAAAAAACAGAATTAAAATAGCAGTAATATATCTTAACACAGACACAAAAAGTAATTGAAGTCACCGTTGCTTTAATTTATAAGAAGTAAAGGATGGGCTATTAGATATTTCTTCTCTCTCTACCTTTTTTGCAATATTATTTACATTTATTTATAATATCTCAAACACCAGAAACAGCAAAATGTTTATCAGTAGAATGGATACATATGAGGGTATATTTATAGTATACCACAATAAATGAAAATGTTTAGCTACTGTCACATGCAACAATATGATGAATCTTGCAAATTACTGGGTGGGGAAAAAACTGACACCAAAGATCAGATTCTGTTTGGATGAAGTTTAACAACAGGGTGATATAGGTTATAATAGTGGTTACTTATCAGGGGTATGGACTGAGAGTGGGCACTAAAGAGTCTTTGATTAGTGCTGAAAATATTCTGTATCTTGACCTGGTTGGTGATTACACAAATACGTTCATATTCAAAAAATCATCAATATTTGTGCATTTTACTGTATGTATGTTCTAACTCAATAAGAAAAGGCAATACACACATATATATATACACACATGTATAATTTCACAGAAAACCTAAATTATATTTGAATAAACCCAAAGAGGACTGTTCTCATAGGAGTCAGAGTATTGCTGTCTTTTGTTGTTGTCGTTGTTGTTGTTTTAAGTTGTGACTTCGTGTGAGGATTTGCCATATAACTAAATTGTGTGCAGGTAAGGTCTTTGCATCCAGTGAGCCCTCTCTTCCCCTGGTAGAGGATATGGCACCCAATGGGTGACTGTGTGCCCATTATCCTCTTTCTCTCCTTCCCTTCTTTAGCAATGCACAGTGTGTGTTGTTCCCAACTTTGTGCTCATGCTTTGTGCTCACATGCCCAATGTTTAGGGCCCACTTAGGAGTGACAAAATAGAGTGTTATTTTTGTTTGTTTGTTTTTTCTGTGATAGCTCACCTAGAATAATACTCTCCAGCTGGATCCACATTCCTGCAAAGAACATGATTTTGTTGTTCTTTATAGCTGCAAAGTATTCCACCATGTATATGTACCACATTTTACTTACCAGTTCACTTTCAATGGGAAAGTGGTTTTACTATTGTGATTACTGCTGCAAAACATGCTTACATGTGCAGGTGTATTTTGGTAGAGCAATTTATAGTCCTATGGGTATTCCTCCAGAGTGTTTCCATATGCCCCCCCACCCTCCATCTTCCCTTTGTCCTTCCCCTAGAAGTGTCCAGCATCTGTTAATCCCACCCCTGTGCTCATGTGACCAGTGATCAGGATCCAATTATGAGTGAGAACATGTGGTATTCAGTTCTTTGTTTCTGTGATAGTTCACTTAGTATCATGGTCTTCAGCTTCATTTGTTGCTACAAAGACCATGATTTTGTTATTTTTGATGGCAGCATAATATTCCATTGTGTATATTTCTTTATCCACATTTTCTTTATCCAGTTCACTATTGATGGGCAACAGGATTTGTTCCATGTTTTTGCTATTGTGAAAAGTTCTGTAACAAATATGCATGTGCAGGTATCTTTTTTGTAGAGTGATTTATGTTTCTCTGGGTATAGTCCCAGAAGAGGGAATACTGGATCATATGGAAACTCAATTTTTAGCTCTTTGAGAAATTGCTACACTGCTTCCACAAAGACTGAACTACTTACATTACCACCAACAATGTAGAAGAGTTCTCTTTCCTCTGCAGTCTCACCAACACTTGTTTTTTGAATTTAGAATGACAGCCATCCTGACCAGTGCAAGGTAGTATGTCTTTGTAGTTTTTATTTGCATTTCTCTGATGATTAGTGAAGCTGAGCATTTTTTAATATGTTTGCTGACTACTTGAATGTCATCCTTTGAGAAGAGTTCATGTTCTTTGCCTATCTTTTATGGAGTTTTTTGTTCTTATCCTGTTGATTAGTTTAAGTTTCCTATAGATCCTGGAACTTAATGCTTTATTTAGATGCTTAGCTTTCAGACAGTTTTCCCATTCTTTGGTTAATCTTTTTACTCTTAATAGTTTATTTTGCTGTGCAAAAACTTTTTAACTTGATAATATCCCACCTGCCAATTTAGCTTTTGCTGCCTTTGTTTTTAAGGACTTGGCCTTGAGTTCATTGCCTGCTATGATATCCAAGAGGGTGTTCCCTATGTTTTCTTTTAAGATTCTTACAGTTTGACATTTCACCTTTAAGCCCTTGATCTATTTTGAGTTAAAATTTATATAACTTGGTAGGTAGGGGTTCAGTTTAATTCTTCTGCATGTGATAACCAGTTTTCTCAGCACTATTTGCAAAAAAAAAAAAAAAAAAAACGTTTCTTGTTCCCAATATTTGTTTTTATTGGTTTTGTCAAAACGAGTTGGTTGAAGATCTGTGGTTTCAATTTTGGACTGTCTTGTTTTATTGTACTCTTGTAGAAAAATTTGAACTCTGGAAGTGTGATATCTCCAGCCTTGTTCTTTTTGTTGAAGATTGCTTTAGCCATTCAGGTTCCTTTTTGTATCCATATGAATTGCTATATTGTCTTTTCTAGGTCTGTTAATGATGTGAAATTATGATGGTGATAAGGTGTTGAATTTGTAGATTGCTTTGGGTAGAATGAATATCTTGTCAATGTTGATTCCTCCAATCCATAAGCATAAGGTATTCTTCCACTTTTTTCTTTTGTTCTTGATTTCTTAGAGCAGTGTTTTGTAGTTCTCATTGTAAAGATTTTTCATATTTTTGGCTAGATGACTGCTGAGGTATTTCACTGTTTTGTGTGTGGCTATTGTCAATGGGATTGTGTTTTCATTTGGTTCTCAATTTGCTTGTTGTTGGTGTATAAAAATGCAACTGTATTTGTGCATTGATTTTTGAGTCCCTAGAATTGACTGATGTTAATTATCATGCAAAGATATTTTTGACATACTTTCTAGGGTTTTCTAAGTATAGAATTGTCATCTGCAAAGAGGGATAATTTAACTCTCTTTGTCCTATTTGGATATCCTTAACTTCTTTTTCTTGCCACATTTCTCTGGCTAGGACTTCCAGTACCATGTTAGATAGGAAAAATGAGAGTGGACAGCCTTGTTCTATTATAGTTCTTGGGGAAAAATGCTTTCAGCTTCTGCCCATTAAGTATGATGTTGATTCCTATTATTTTGAAGAGTGTGCCATTGATGCCTAGGAGTGTAAGGGTCTTCATCAAGAAAGGGATGTTTTTTTCTGCATCTAATGAGATGATCATTGGTTCTTTGTTTTATATGATGAATAATATTTATTGATTTGCGTGTGTTAAATCAACCTTTCATCCTGGGAATGAAGCTTACCTGGTCATGATGGATGATCCTTGAAATATGCTGTTGGATGTGATTTTCTAGAATCTTGTTGAGATTTCTTGTTATCTATTATCATCAGAGAAATTGGCTATAATTTTTCTTTCCTGTTGGGTCTTTGCATGCTTTTGATATCAAGATGATTTTGGCTTAATGGAATGACCTAGAGAAAATTTTTTCCTTCTTGATTGCTTGGAATATTTTCAATAGGAATGATATCAGCTCTTCCAGTATGTCTTACAGAATTCAGCTAAGAAACTGGCCCAGGTCACTTTTTTTTTTTCTTTTTTCTTATTGTTAAGTCAATGTCTTGAATTTTTATTGGTATGTTTAGGGTTTCATTTCTTCCTGTTTCAATCTTGGGAGATTATGTAATGCCAGGGATTGCCCTGTTTTCTCTAGATTTTTTAGTCTATTTGCATACAGATTCATAGCAATCTTTGATAATCTTTTGTATTTTTTTCAGGGTTAGTTGTAACATTTCCTTTTTCTTTACATTTCTAATTGTGTTTATTAATTTATTTTTTATTCATTAATCTGGCTGGGGTTTGTCAATCTTATTAATCATTTTAAGGAGTCAACTTCAGGTCTCATGATCCTTTGTATTTTGTTATTGGTGCTTTTATCTATTTAATTAGATGTTACTTTATTATAATTATTTTCATTTTTCTATTTTCTGTAATTGTATTGCTCTTTACTTTCCAGCTGCTTTAGGTGTGATGTTAAACTGTTTACTTGAAATCTTTCTATTTTCTTCAAATGTGCTTGCAATGTTATAGACTTCTTTCTCAGCATCACTTTCATGGTATCCCAGAGATTTTGGCCTGTTGTGTCTTTATTTACATTTGTTTTTAGGAATATCTTTATTTCTGTCTTGATTTCTGTTTGAGATAAAAGTCATTAAGAAGTATGGTATTTAATTTCCATATGTTTGTGTGTTTTGGGTGGTTCTTGTTGACAATGATATTTATTTTTGTTACACTGAAGTCTGAGAAGACGCTTGGTATGGTTTGGACTTTTTGAAATTTGTTTATGCTTGATTTATATCTGAGTAAGTAGTTAATCTTAGAATATGTTCCACGTGCTGATGAGAATTATGTTTAGTCTTTGGGGTGAAGTGTTCTGTAAATATCTATTTGCTGCAGTTGATCAAATGTCATGCTAAAATCCTGTACTTCTTTGTTAGATTTTGCCTCAATGATATGTCTAAGGCTGTTAGTAGGACCTTAACATTTTCTATTAAAATTATATAGTTGTTAATGTTCTCTCCTAGTTTCATTAGCCTGGTTTTATAAATCTGGGTGCTCTTATGTTGGGTGCATATATTTTTAAGATGGATATATCTTACTGATGAATTGAGAACTTTGCATTATGTAGTGTCCTTTTAAACTTTTATTGATTTAAAGTCTGTTTTGGCTGATATAAGATAGAGTTTATAGGTCATAAAAATCAACCACGAAACCTAAAAATCAAAGCAGACTCTTAATATCAATATGATAAGAACAAATCCTCACTTTTGCTCTTTTTTGTTTTCCATTTTCCTTGAAGATCTTTCTCCAGTCATTTACCTGTTTTAGTGGATGTCATTTGCAGTGAGATGGGCTTCCCAAAGACAGCAGATGGATGAATCATACTTCTTTATATAGTTGCCACTCTATGACTTTTCAATTCACTCATATTGATTATTGATGTTTGGGGGTTTATTCCTGTCATATTGATATTAAAAGTCTCCTTTGATATTTAGATTTTGTGGCTGATTTTTATAATCTGTAAACTCTGTGCTTGCCTATGCTTTTGTGATGGGTGGAATTGGTTGGTTTTTTTCTGTGCTTAGAAGTTTTTTAAACATCTCCTGAAGGGCTGGTAAGGAAGTAGCATACTCTTTTAGAAATTGAATGCTTGGGCAGGACTTTAATTCCCCTTTATTAATGACATTTGACTTGTTGGAATAGGACATTTTTGACTGCAATTGCTCTCTTAAAAGAATGCTAAAGAGGGGACCCCAAGCTCTTCTGGCCTGTAGGGTTTCTTCTAAAAAGTCTGCTGAAATTCTGGTGAGTCTTCCTATATAGGTGGTTTGTCCTTTCTCTCTAGTTTCTTTAGAATTTTTTATTTTATGCTCACCTTGGTGAGAAGAATTATTTTGTGCCTTGGGGATAGTCTTCTTATGCAATACATCATAGGAGTTTTCTGTATGTCTTGTGACTGTATGACTGCATCTTTGGCAAGATAGGGTACATTTTCTTTGATGATACATTGGAAGCTTTTTCCCAAAGTGTGCTCAGTTTCTTCTTCTTTCTTAGGGATGCCAATCAACCATAGATTTGGTCTCTTTACATAATCACAAACCTCTTGCAGGCGGTGCTCATTCTTCCTAAGCCTTCTTTCCTTTTTTTGTTAGACTGGGTTAATTCAATAGCTTGATTCTCCAGCTGTAAGGTTTGTCCCTCTGCCAGGTCAATTCTGTTGAGGCTTGTTATTATATTTTGAAATTGCACATGAGAATTTTTCCTTTGTGTAAGTTCAGATTGGTCCTTCCTTATAATGACTAGCTCAGCTTTCACTTCCTGCATTGTTTTTATGGCCTGGATGGTCTGTGTATTCACATTTTCCTGAGTCTCATTGAGTTTCTTTGCCATCCATAGGCTGAATTCTGTGCCTATCAGCAATGACAGGTTGTTCTGTATGGATTCCATTGCTTGGTATCTGGAAATACCTTTTGTGGGATTCAGCTTGTGAAGGTTTTTGCTTTCAGGATTATTGGTGAGTGTGTGTGTGTGTTTTCTGATTCTTCCTCATCTGTTAGATTTTATACTTCTCTTTTGTGTGTGTGTGTGTGTGTGTGTGTGTGTGTGTGTGTGTGTGTGTGTGTGTTTATTTCTTAAAATTTTTTATTTTAAAGATGTAGGGCACAATTCGGAATTAGGTATACTAGTGGTCATCGTATTAGTAAATAAAATGATCCCTACTTCACCTGATTTGAGATCAGGTACTCTTATTAATGTTATGTGCCCTCGCCCCGGGCAGTTTCTGGCTAATGTCAATCTCTTTCTTATAGTATTATAGTAATATTCAGGGTCCACTTATGAGTGAGAACATGTGGTACTCAGTAATTTGTTTCTTTGATAAATCACTGAGTATTATACACTCTAAATCCATTCATGCTGCTGTGAAGTCCATAAGTTTGTCCCTCTTTATTTTCTTTTACTTTTTGTTTTGTCTTATTTTAATTAGATAAGGTTGCTACTGTTGAAGTGTGTTTTTTTAATTTTTGTTTATTTATTTTTAATGCCTTATCTCCCTTTCTTCCTCTGGCCCTCCTATGGTGAGGCTATAGGGGTAGCAGTAAGGGTCTGAAAATGCTTTACTGGTGCAGTCTGGCAGGAAAGGGGTGTGACTTTTTATCTATTTCAGAAGTTTTTTCCTCCTTCTGGAACATTTGACAAGGAAGTTTCCTTCCAGACCTCCAGTCTCATCAGCAGGATTGACAGGCAGCCAGGTTTGCCCTGTGACTCTACTCTGGATCAGGTGATCTTAGGGTTGTTTAGTGGCCTCCTCCTTTCTGGACAGGACTTCACTTTTTGCCCATATGTAAAAGGGAAGCAATGGATGCTGTTATTTTTTTACCTATCCCCAGGTGGGCAGGATCACTGCCACTGTTGCACTGTGTATAAGCCCCCCTTTTCTCACTTCCTTCCTTGGCCCATGAGAAGGTTATGGCAGCAAAGTTGGTCTCTTAGGGCAAGCTCCTCTGTAGCCCTGACCTGGTGCTGTAATGACTACAGGTGCTGGAGAAATGTCCCCAAAGTGGTCACTGGGATCTTTAGAACTGTGTTTCCTTGGGTTCCACATGGCTCCTGCCAGTGATTCTGTCATTATTTCAGGTAGCCTTCTGTGCCCAGCCAATGTAGCAGGAGTGTGGGAAGGATGTCCTGCACAGTCTTTCCTTTTGTTGAGACTGTGGAGGCTCCTATGAGGTGTGTAGAGAAGAAAAACTATCCTTTTCACTCAGCCCTTCAAAGCCACGCTCCTGATCTCATATTGGGGCTGCTTCTAGGGGTGTCCGGGGCTTGGACCAGTCCATTCTTCATGTTCCTAGGTGACAGTCTGATAGACCTCAGCTTGGGTTTTCAGTTCGACCCCCCAAAGACCTAAGTCCGTTCTTTCATACAGGTTTCTTTGCAGAGAGCTACAATTGTTCCATGTCTTTAATTGTCCATCTTGGCAACCCCCTGATCCAATACACTTCTCTCTCTTTCTCTAGTTCTATAACAACTTCCCCCTCTGTGTATCTTCCTTCCTTTTTCTTCCTTAAGGTATGTGATGCCACTGCCAAACTTGCCACAAAGACTTAGTGTGGATTTTGTTTTCAGACTGCAGACTTTTGGAAATTACATGAGACTAAAATTGTTAAGTCAGGGACGAGATACATTATGTATGTTTAATTTAGCAAATGGCAACTTTTGCCTTTCTTTGGTTCTATTCATACCAGTTTTTCACCTCACACATCAATCAGTGTTATCAGAATGAAATACTTTATGAAACTGAAAGTTGGCTTACAACCAGAACAGTCTATAATTTTGACAATTCTTAGTCGAAAAACATTACTCTTACAGATCAATGTCAAATCATTAAGCTCATAAGTGTTGTTTCCTAAAGCTTAAAAAAAAAATCAATGCTTATGTCCCTCTGGATTTCTTAGTGCAGCCACTGACAGCCGAGACGGTGTAAAGCAGGTGGTTATAAACTAGAGGCAGGCACTTACTGCCATCAAGACCCCGCTGTTAAAAATCCATGGAAAAATGACTGGGTAAGCCTTTTATTAATACCAGGAATAAAGCAACCAGATCACCTACCAGTGAAACAATTAGAAAAATAAAACCAGTATGCTGAAATGACTTGTTACCATGAAATCTGGTTTACCTTACATTTAAAAATTATACATTTTCTCAAGTCTGAATATATGTCCCCTGTTCCCCTGTCCTTGAAGTACCTGTCAAAGCTTCTTTATATTGAGTTTAATGGATTATACTAGAAAACTGCCCTGATTTTGAAAATTCACATCTATCTTTTACCAATACATTTGTTTTCATCAGTACAACTAAGTTCTTACCTATGTTGTTTTCTGGAAAACCATACACGTTTACAAACACATAGGTATTTAAATGAATATCAGTTGGACCACATATCTGTGCCTGTTAAAAACACAGATTTTATTCAAACCATTTACCTATTGATACAAAAAATCTGACATGAGGTATCTCATTTACTATCAGAGAAAAACAAAGAATATTCTATTTTTCTTATAGGAAAATTACCTATCAAACTTTTCACTCCCAGAAGACTAAAATTTTGCCATAACATGGATTTTAATGAAGAACTGAGAAGAATATCAAGGCTCATCAGATTCTCTGCTCCTACAAAGCATCTTGATTATGAGAGAAGTAGTAGACCAGAAAGACAAGTTACATTTCAGTGAATGAAGCCCTAGTGGCTTTGGCACAGGATTCACAGACATAAGGCTGCTTTTGTCTCTGTGCTCTGGAGTTTAATAAAAGTGTACCCTTAATTCAGTGAACGAGAGAAATCAATAGTGCAGTCTATACTTCTTTGTGACAAAGTGTCATTCTTTCATTATATAGTTTTCTTGTCTATGGAATTTAGATATTGAACATGACTTTCAGGTTTTTCCTCTATATAACTTTACATTTAATTATGTTGCCAGTTGTAAGGACATTTCTGTAAAATGATGTGGTTGATGTCGTTTAGTCAAATCAATTGGATTCTTTTGTCTCAGTAGTGCTGAGAAGTAGCTTTTAGTTAGATATTCTTTGCTTCTCAACTTACCAACACTCTGTGGGATACATAGTCAGAAGATATAAATGGAATAATTAAGAATAACATTATTACTTTATTTTTAACTTTTCTTGACCCTGGAGCAGATAATACTCCTTTAAAAACTAGAGTAATAATGTTTAACTGTCAGTACCCATAGATCATATTAAATAAGGTACTCAAGTGTCTTAGTTCATTTGTGTGGCTATAAAGAAATACCTGATGTCTGGTAATTTGTAAGGGAAAAAAAAGTTTATCTTGCTCACAGGCCGTTCAAGAAGCATAGTGCCAGCATCTGCTTCAAGTGAAGGGCTCAGGCTACTTCCACTCATGATGAAAAGCAAAGGGGAAACTGTGTGCAGAGATCACCTGATGAGAGAGGAAGCAAGAGAAAGAAAGAGGAAACACCAGGCTCTTTTTAGCAACCAAGGCTTGCAGGGAACTAATTGAGCAAGAACTCACTACTAGGAGGATGGTCCCAAGCTGTTTATAAGGAATTTTATACCATGACCCAAATCCATCCCATTAGGCTTCAACAATGGGCATCAAATCCCAAACTATAGTACCAGGGTTATGCCAAAGATAGATTGAGATTAAACCCATCACACATTTTTAGCTCAAAGTCTAGAATTTGGAGCTTATGATAAATAATAAGTTGTAGTCAATGCTCTGTGAGAACAAAGAGAAGTTTTGTATGCATCTATTGCCTATTAATAAATTAAAAACATCTTTTTTTTAGTGATGAAGCATATTGATTCTCAAAGATAATCTAAACTATTGATAAGGATTTTTTTCCCTACATATGCCAATAAAAGTATTCTAAATATTTTTTAGTTTATTTAACCACTGTTGCTTTCTTGTCAGTGAAGTACCTAACCTATATGGCAGAGAGGAATAAAACTAAACTACCTATTTTTAATTTTTCCTTCCCTTCACATAATAAAACAAAAATCTGGGGGCTTTGAAAGACCTAGAATGGTAGCACATTATTTTAGAACGTCCATTATGAATGTGTGAAGATCCTGGCTCTAACTTTTGACAATCACTCTGGGTTTCAGTATGCTTATTTATAAAACAGGGACAAAAACAGAACCTTCCATGTAGGATTTACTTTGATGATTGACAGCATTAATGTAGGTAAAAAACTTGAAGCATGATCTGGCACAAAATAAAGTTTCTTTAATAGTTAACATATATTGCAATGTAATAAAAGTTTAAAACATTTTTAAAAAATCAGAAAAGTCACATATTTGTGTTTGCTATGAGTGACTTGACAAATAAAGAAAAAACTTAACCTAAAATAATCCAATGACAATTGGTATATTGACTAGTGTTTTATGAATTTGTTACTTTGTCTCACTTCTAGACAATAGGCCGTTCTGAATCCAAATGTTCTAGACAATAAGCTGTTCTGAATCCATACAGAGTTGGATTATTAATGTTTTGTGACCAATAAACAATATTCTTGTAATGTAGGCTTTAAGAAGAGGAGAGATTATCTTGTTTTTGTTTTAAACATTTGTACAAATTTTTACTTGAAAATGTATTTATAAAGTGAACAAAATTATCTACTATACTCTGTAGGCTGTTTCTGATCTCTGAGTCAGAGAGAAAAAACTGATTTTTTAAATGACTTCATAGCAATCCAAGAACAAGGAGCAACACTTCAGTATCTAGGTGAGAGGGTGTGTGACGCAACTTTGGGAGTGGGCTACCACTCACAGGTCTGGCAATTTGAAAGACTGGGAGTTGTGCAAGCATCAGGAGGCATGGACAGTGACATTCAAATTTGAGGCACTGTCAACAATGGCTACCATGAGACTCTCTCAATCAGCTTGCCACATGGAGAGATGAAGCAGAAAGAGAAATAAAAAAGATGAAAGACATTGAGTAATAACTACTACCCCCACCCACACAGTTTGTGAACAGTATGTGGTATGCCTTGGGAACTGCTTCGAATCATTGGAGGCTTTTGAAAGAAAGAAGCTTGTAGAAGGACAGGTTGCTCCTAAGACATCATTTTAATTCATAGACCTGGGACACCTGCCTTCATATTTGTTTAGTTTTCATTTATTTCACAAAGGATGCTGAAAACACAAGAGAAAAATTTTACAAAGTCTGGCAGAAGCAGATGGTAAATTCTCCTGCTGATGTTAAGAATTATTAATCATTTATGTTGATTACTGAACTTTCAGGAATGAATAGTATTTGTTTTGTCCTTTGATAATTTACAATCATGACAACAAACTTTTCCATAAACTTCCGTCACTCAGGAAATAATCATGATCCTTTATCAATGTGCATTATTAATCCATTTTAGTTGATAAAATGGTCTTATAAAATATAGCTGCAAGCACACTCACAAGCATACAAATATGTTTAAATAAAACATTCTTATTCTATTGATATTTCTTTGCAATTTCTTCTGTCACTTTAGGGTTGCAGACACCCTCTGAAAAAAGAGGTATAAATTTAGTATTCCCTTTTAATAGCTACATAGTATTTCATAGTATTGATGTATTAAAGGTAATTAGGTATTTCTTCACTTGATATTTTGGCTCTTCCAATTTTTTTGGTCACAGTAAGCACTGATAAAATAATTACTCTGGTATTATATTTTTATTAACTTAAACTTCCCCTTTAGTTTCTTCTACAAAAAATATTTGCTAGATGAAAGAACAGATGCCTTTTAAACATTAATAAATTTTACTGGAGTTGTTTTCTTTTAGTTGTTTGGAATTTTCTCATAAATTTGTAGGAGCTCTTTGTTTATTATGAATATTTCATCTTTGGGGTCTCTTAGTTATAAGAAACACTGAGTTAGACAAAAAAGAAAGGAAGAATACTGGATAGCTCAGAAAATCTTTGGAAGGATTAAGCAGCAAGGGAAAAAAATATTCTAAATCATTTCACAGAATAAATGGTGAGGAAGCTACTGGACCAAAAAAAAAAAAAAAAAGAAAAGAAAGAAAGAAATGCTTACCAACTGTTCCTTGCACATGATGTGACTAACTTTGTAGTTAAAGTTTGATTGTTGGTTTGAGTATATCTGGTTGACAAACATAGGTCACATTGTTTGGGTCCTTGTTTCCAGAGAGGTTTAAAAACAAGTATTGAGCAATTCTCATTTCTACACATCCTAAAATGGGAGTACATTATAAAGACGGTTGGGAAAGAAGTTCCCAGGCAGAAACAACCACCATCGCAATGACCTTGAAGAATAAGCATGCCTGGCAAGTTTGTGATGCAGCAAGCTGGGATAGGCAATGCAGAGACTAAGGTGAGCATCTGGAATGGAATAGAGGTTCGGCAGAATAGGACATAACAGACCATGGCAGGTCCTTTAGATGTTCTGTATGTCAGTTGTAGAACCACTGAAGGACTTTGAACAGAGAAGTGAAACTAACACTTATATTTCAAAATGTTCATTCTCACTCCTAAACCAGGGGAAGTGAGGACCATTGGGAGGCCCCGATTTCACCTGTATGTGGACAACTCATGTACCTAATCTTGACTTGTACCCCACATCTTAAAATAAAATAAAGAAAAGAAAAATAAAAAAGAAAATGGACTGAAAGACACAAGACAGAAGGTAGAGATGCTGGCCGTTGAGTCAAATGATTGGTGAAGTAATCCAAATAGTGAAGAAATAGCTTAGATTGGGATAGCAGCAGTGGGCCTGGCAATAAGTGGGGGGATTGTTACTACAACTAGAAGAGCCAATATTACTTCCAAATGTATTAAATCAGGGTGTAAGGAAAGAAACATGAGTGAAAGATAACTTGCAACTTTTGACCTGAGCAAAGGGAAGGTTAATGTTGCCATCAGTTTGGATAGGCAAAACTATAGGTGTGTCAGGTTTAGGGATATGTGGGCAGGAGGAAGCCAGGAATTCAGGTGTTGTTATTTTTCATTTAGAATGTATATTTAATTCTCAAGTGAAAATGCAAATACAAGTTGGAAAGTCAAGAAAGTGGTCTGAGAAGTTATAAATATGTAACTTGCTTTTCAAGTTTATTTAAAGTCATCCTAATGAATGAGGTCATCAAAACAGTAGCATGGATATAGAGGAAAAGTCCAAGGCCTAATACCTGGAAAAGCCCAACATAACCAATTTGGGGAAAAGCAGGGAAATGATAAAAGAAGATTGAGAAAAAGCGAGAAGTAAAACAGAAAAAAAATCAAAAGCATGAAGCACAAATGGTAATTTTGTGCAAATCACAAATGAGTCATATCCTCATGGCATGGTAGTGCCAACTGGTGGAAAAGATTTGTAAAAAAACTATGTTAAGATTCCGTGGCCCCATGGTAAATGTTGTTCAGTGTTTAACTGTAAACTGTGGAGAAAGTGTGTCATGGTGGGGGCAGCCTATCAGAATATGTTAAAGCTTAAAAGTACTGAGAACTGATACATGGAGTTAGCAACCTGAAGCATGTGTTGACCTTGGCAAATGCAATTTTGAAGTCATGGAAGGGAAAGTCTAATTACCGAGGGTTTAAAATAAATCAAAGGGCGAAAATTGTAGATGGCAATAATTGACAATTTTATCAAGGAATTTTGTGGAAAGGGGAGACACAGAAAATGGTCATTCAGTAGCTGACTGAAAAGGGGTTTTAAAGGAGTGGAAAAATAGTAATGAAGGAGAAAGAAAGTAAAATCAAGACAGTAATATTCTGTAGTAGATGAGAGAAAATAGGATTCTAATGACAGAATTTACCTTAAAGAGAGGGAAATTTAGTGTATGTATAGGGCATGGCGGGAAGCAGATCACATGGATAGAGTGTTAGGAGAAGGGTAAATGTGGTGGTTAGAGTCTGTGGATTTCCACAGTATAGTAGAAAGCAATGTCTGCATATGAAATAGAATGAGAAAGGGTATTGGAGAGCTCTCTGGCTGACATCTTCTCACTCTTTGTATTGCTATGGGAACAAAGAGAATCACAAAGGTGTTCACATACAGATTAAATAATACATTTTTATAGTGAATATTAAAGAGCACTAGCCCAGGAAATATTATTTAGTAGAATATACTCATATTTAATAATTCTCTGACTTCACACTGCTGCCCCTGCTACTCATATCTCGATGATCTTGACCATTTCTTCTGAATACCACCCAAGAATTTGCAACCCTCTCTGACCTTGGGCAGTGGCACATGTGTGTATCCTGGTTTTCTCTCCCAATAAAAGAGATACATTATAATTCAGTTTCCAAACCTTGTCAATTGAAAGGGTGACAATATATTCATGGGATAAAATAATCGCTGCTAAATTGCAACACGTATATGAAAGTGTGACTCATACTCATTGGTATTGCCGTCCATTGCAAAACCCAAACTCAGATCAACTCTCTATAATCTTCACAACACTACTTGTTTGATCTATTTGCATTGCTTCTCACAGGATACTGGAAACTTGGTAATTTATAAAGAAAATACATGTATGTGTAATAGTTATGGAGCCTGAGAAGTTCCAGGTCAAGAGGCTGCATCTTGTGATTGCCTTCTTGCTGGTGGAAACTCTGTTCAGAGTCCTGAGGCAGCACCGGGTATCACATGGTGAGGGGGTTGTATGTGCTAATGTGCTGTGTCCAATTTCTCTTTCTCTTTTGATAAAGCCACCAGTTTCACTTTCATGATAACTAATCAACCCATTAACTCTTTAATCCATTAATCCATGAATGGAGTAATCCATTTATAAGTGCAGAGCCCTCTTAAAGGCCTACCTTCAATATTGTAATATTGGAGACTAAGTTTTAACATGAGTTCTGAAGAAACAAATATTTGAACCATAGAATGACTCTTCCCCATTTGACAACAAAGGCATTCGGACTACAAAGTAGCTATTTCGTTCTATACCTTGAATATCTTGTTCTGCCCCAATTTTAATTCAAGAGAGATATTTTTCATAATTTCAAGCACTGCTAACTGTTCCAACTGCCTTTGCTTTATAAGATCAATATGGAAAATTTGATGGACTAGATTATGAAACTTAATATTTATTAAATTACTTGATGTTAATCAAGACAGAAATTTTTGTCTCTATTGTTCACAAGGTGATTACAATTTAAGTTGAGTTTCTTTTTTTTGTTTTGAGTTGGAGTCTCACTTTGTCGCCCAGACTGGAGTGTAGTGGCCGCTCCCGGCCACCACAGACTCGACCTGCTGGGCTCCAGCGATCCTTCCGCTTCAGCCTTCCAAGTAGCTGGAACTACAAGCGTATGCTATCACGCCCAGCTAATTTTTTTTTTATTAATTGAAGAGATGAGGTCTCGCCAAGTTGTCCAGGCGGGTCTCGAACCCGCGGGCTCAGGCAATCCACTCACCTCGGCCTCCCAAAGTGCGGGATTACAGGCTGAGCCACCAAGCCCGGCCTTAAGTTGAGTTTCTATCTCATTTCAGATTTATTCATGAATAGACAATTTACCCATACTGATTACTATTACGTTCAAGCAACCAATCACAGGAAATATTTAAGAATAATAATGACTATTTCCTTCCCAAAGTAGACATTTTGTAATCCCAAATTTCCATACTAACTTATATTGATCCTACCAACTTGTTGACAGTAATCATATTTTTGTCTTTCCTCAGTTACAAAATGGAAGTAATGTGAAATTGAACCATTATGAGCAATCTTTGTCACCTTTGGCATACTAACACCACTGAACACTGTATGCATGTGTGCATGTTAGGTATGTATGCAAATGTTATTTCTTTTGACCTCTTTGTGTTCGCCATCACTTGACACTACCTAATTAAAAAATTTCTGTCAAGAGGATATGAATTGATACCTTGTTATTGTTTTACTTGCATTTTTTTTAAGACTACTAATTGGTTTGAGAGCTCCTTCTTGTTTTCTTATCTATTTTGTAATGATTTGTGGGAGTTCAGTGAATATTCTACCTGATAGTTTTGGTTATATAAATTGAAAGCATTTGACGGTTTTTATTTTACCTCACTTTTTTTGTTATTATTTTTTTAATGAAAAATCTTTCAGTTTTGTGTTATCAAATTCAGCTCTTCTATACTGAATGTTATAAAATAATAATTGTTTATTTCTCTAAAAGCATTATTGGAAAAAAAATTACTTTTCCACCTGTCTTAAATCCAGACAGAATTTATTTTTAAATAGCCTCAGATAGAGGAACTTATTTAATTTTTGTTAATATATGTAGGCAAATTTCCTAAGAAAATTTGTTAAATAATATTGTTTTTTTCCAGACCTCACCTTCACACACTCTACTTATGTAGTAAATCTTCATATATACCCCACAACTAAAGTTAAAATAAAATAACTCTAAAGTTAAAATAAAATAAAATAAAATAAAATTTTGTTGTAAATATGGCAAATTGAATTAAACTCACTTTGGACATATATAGCAAATGCTTACCTTTGAATCTAAGAAAGCATAAGTAAATTGCTTAAGAAAGCATAGCATTATTCCCCGGTTTGCATTTGAACTGAAATTAAAAAATGTTTCAAGCGAAAAATAAAGTCACTAACAGAGCTATCAATTGTGAAAATAATGATATGTCAGCATAATAATAGTAATGCTGAATTGATAACATCGGATACTTGCTAAAATATTAGCAAGGTGTAACTTGGACACTATTTGAAATGGCGACATGGCTATTTAGAGGGCCATGATAAGAAATCATGTTAAGAGTGATGCTAGCAATTAAAAGCAAAAAAAAAAAAAGTGTGGAAGGGTCTAGAAATGATTTAGAAAGAAGTAATGCGAAGGCTTGTGTGATAAAAATTAATCACAATTCATACTATTAATTAATACAATTAATAGTAACATCAATAACCCCCCCCCAAAAAAAAACTAGTAGAAATGTCAAAATATAGAGTGAAGAAGGAAACTCACTTGAATCACAAAATTAAATGATTTGGTTCAGTAAATTGAAAAAATGTGTTTTACATTATGAGAGACATATAATACAGTGAACTCTAGGGACTCACTTTATTATGCAAAAGCCGTTAACAAGGCACTTCAAGGTGTTTAGCAGGATCTACTCTATTATAATAATAGATTTTGGCCTTGCTCTCATTTTGAAAAGCATTTTCTTTGTAACTTTATGTGAGAAAAATACAATATCAAAGTGAAACCTTGTAATACAGAATCTCTTTAAGAACAAATTATGATGACCTAAAGATGACACCATAAGTAGTGAATCAGTTAGTCACTCAGTATGTACTAAGAGGAGGGCACAATTGTTTATCCAGCAAAATCAATGATCAGTCACTGAAGACTTCTCTTGGGACTGCATTTTAGGAAAAATAACCAGAATAATAGCAGAATTCTGCTTCTACATAATTATATTAATCTTGATTAATCATTCATATAGAGAACCTCTTCTTGAAATTCTGTCCACTAATTTCTAAGAAAAAAGAAAAAAATATGGTAGATGGAAAACATGACACTGCTAGGACACAGACGTGCAGATATCAAATGACAAATTGCTCTCTAAACTGAAATTTTGTTGCTAATCATTTTGCTATTGAAATATATGAATTTTACTCCTTTTTTTCCTCATTTGATATATTTAATTCACAGTTTATAGAAATAATTGTTCCTTAGGCTCAAGGTCGAAAGAAAAAGATAAAAGACAGTTTAAAGATTTTAGCTTTAATGTATTTATTATCTACCAAAAAAGGGAATCTCAAAGATACTGGTTTTTAAACTGTTTTAATGGATTCTAACTATGTCTATTGATCTTTTGGAAAGCTGAGATAATCTTACAGCAATCCATGAGTACAAGTGTCTATTTAATAAGACTTTAAATGAAATGATCCGATTATTTAATTAAAGTATACAATAGTTATAAAACTATAGGATGCAAACTGCTATCACATCACTTTAAGAATTACAGAAGATAGAAGAGGGTAAAATCATACATAATAACATAAAACTAATTATCTCCTATCACTTTCTTTAGTAGAAACAGGCAGTGTATGCGTGTTACAATATGTAATGACTTCACTGTCATAATTACAGCTTTTCATATTGCTGTTTATCTTTTTATAAACTTAAATTCTGGTTGATCAACTGTTGGTCTAAAGGTGAGGAAATCAGTCTTGCATGCATTAATTGAAGCTTATGGTATGAGATATAATCCAAAGATTAGCTCATGCTACAAGAAAATCTAACCATAAGTAGAACAGACTTTGACACTGCTATACAACACAGTAACACATCTTTGTTATGAGCATAATTAGAGACAAGGCAACTTTGCAACTTTAGTTATATATGACTGAAAATCTAGTAACATTAAAATCTGGCATAAAAAGATATTAAGGTTTATAAACATTAGAAATATAGTTAGAAATGTATTATTTACTGAAAATATTCTGAGAGTATATATCTTAAGTGTTCCTTCAACGTGCACACATGCACACAAAAATGGTAACTAAGTGTCATGATAAATGTGTTAGTTTGATTGTGGTAATAATTTCATGTGTAAGTTTCACAATGTGATGATGTATCAAGCTATCATATTTTACATTCTAATATATACACCTTTTATTTGCAAATAAAATATTTAATATACATCAATAAAGCTGGAAAAAGAAATCAGACATTCTGCCACCCCCCCATTTCTCTCATTTATTCATTAGAATTCATTGAGTATTCACTTTGTGCCACATGTACCATATCAGGAATCATAGCTGATCCTTAGTGGTTATGTGGTTGTATAATATTAAAAATCATATTGAACTTCAGAATTTTCATATTATAATTGAAATAATAAGCCTACTTCAACAAATTTTTTGGAGAAAAAAGTAAGATAAATATTAGAGATAGTCGCCATACAAAGACTATGTTTACTCTATCGCCCTTATCATTTTTACTTTAAAATTTTCCATTTTATTATTATATTTTATATTTACAGCAGATAAAATATATGCATTAAGTAGGAATAGTATATATTGTTTTATTAGTGTAAGTATTGAGTGAAAAATTATGTTTTGCTGATGCATAAGTGAATCTTTAACAAATAAACACAATTCCATGATTTTGTTTCTCTCTTCACAGCCAAACTTCTTGAAAGTTTTGACTTTTGACTCCCAGATTTCAGTGCTCCACTTAATATTTTTAAATCATAACACATTATTTAAAGACTTCTTATTTATAGTTCCAATGCTCAAATTGCCTCTTTAAGGCATTAGACATTCATTCATTCAGTTATTACACAAATATATATTCAGTGGATACCTTCTGTCTATTACTGGGCTACATCTTGTGAATAGTGAATATTTGTGTTGTTTCTTCTATCTCAACATACAACTCTGTGTCAATTCATCTCCAGCATCTTTGTATCCAATATCAACCAGTTGATTATGCGTAGAATGTTGTAAAACTCATATATCAGCCCCGTAACAACTTTTTTTTGCCACATAGCCAACATTTATTGACTATGGGAGTAAAATATTTCAGTTCATAGGCCAGAATTATACTAATGAGTATTTCTTTAAAGTAATGCCAATGCATGACTATGGCTGATAAGCCATTCATGGTGGATAGATTAGTTAAACCACTTATATTGTGCAAATCATGAAGATCCTCAGAAAAAAATGCTTAAAAATATAGCTTACAGAGGACAAGACTTTTCTCTTAATTGCACATCTGTTTACATGCTAAAATGGCTTCTTCTGTATGCGTACATATTTGGTGTAACTTTTGCAAAGCCTAAGCTTTCCCTAATATTACCTAGCCATTTTCTTTTTTAAATTGTTTTTTTCTTTTAAAGATGTGGGGTACAATTTAGGATTAGATATACAAATGTTCATTATGCAGATACCCTTGCTAATGAGGTGTGCCCACCTTTCCCCAGGCAGATTCCCACTACTGCCAATCCCACTTCCCCACCCCCCTCCTTGCAGTTTCCCACTACTGCCAATCATTCTTTTATAGTATTACACTAATTTTTCAAGGTCCGCTTATAGTGGCAGTATCACAGCCAATGAGGTTTATCCGAGTCTCAATCATTGCTAATTGACAACTTTTACCTAGCCATTTTCTAATGGAAATACACATAACTCCTGCAACTATTGTTTTATGATAATTTTCCAGAATTTGTTCAACCAACAAATGGGATTAAATTATTCACTGGTGCCCTTGTCACGAGGATAATTATAAGCATGCTCACAGATTGAAAAACTCAAAAATGAAAGAGACTTTTATGTGCTATCACCATACTCACCGTCCTATGATGTTTTACGAGAAAATACAGAAGGCACTTCCTTCACTAAGGCATTAAAGAACATATCAGTGAGAGGAGATTTTGTATCAGTGAAAGCTCTGTGGTCGCTCAACACTTTAGACCATGTATGACTGACCATAGAAGAAGCCACAATTGAGAGGTATTAGCAGATTTCAATAAGAATGATGTGATCACAAAGTATCAGATAAAAAGATACAGCACTAAGCAACCAGAAAAAATGTGACATTTCGATAATCAAGGCTGGCAGGGTTCTACAGGTAATCTGAATGCCTTGCCTCATGAGATCTTTGGCAGTGACTAATTGATTTTTATTTTTCTAAGAACAAAATAAAAAATATAGAAACTATTAGATTATTATTTATTTTATATAATGAGCAATTCTCTAGGTCTACAACAAAAACCTGATTTGAGTTTCCAGAACTAAGAATTTTCACACTCAGAGGTTTTTGATTAAACAGGGTATTTAGAGGACTCTGCATCATTTACACACTAATCATGATAAATCGTCCTCCATGCCTTCCCCAAAGGGGCCTGTGGTTCTCTTTGTAGCATAGTGCCTTCAGTAGGACACTTCCCTGTGAATAGATTTTCCTAGCACCTGAGGGGGATATCTCAACATAAACCTGTCTTCATTAATTTTATAGGCTATTAATACTGGTCACACTATTTTGTTCATAATGCTTTTCCATTTGGATTCATGGCATACTATCTTTTATGCAATTTCTGTATTTTTACCTTCTTTGTATTATTAGAGCATAATATAGATAAAGTTCATAACTCCCATGAGAGTAGTTCAATGAATTTCCCAAACAGAACCTCTATGAATAACTACTACATTGCTCAACAAATGGAGTATTTCCAACCCCTCAGATATCATCCTTTAACCCCCTCAAGTTAAGGCTCCTCAAGTGCCCCTTAAGTCACTACCTTCTAACATCATTGGCTATTTTTTCCTGTTTTGAACCTAATACACAAGCATAACATATAGTATTTATATGTATGATTTATTTTGCTCAGCATGATAAATCTAATGTTATATTATAAAGATTGCTTCAACATTGTTGTGTATCACTATAGAACATTTATTCTTTTACAACCTTGGTATGAATAGATACAAATTATTATCTATTCTACTGCTGCTGATGAACATTTGGGTTGTTTCTCAAATATTATTCTATTATAATGAAAATTTTTGCCAACACTATAAGTCTTTAAAAAACATATTATTTATTTCCGTTGTTTGATACACTCATTAAATATTGTTACCAGTATTCTGACATTGGTCTTCTTGTTTTGTCACACATCACTTTTGTCACTCCTTATTCCTTAAAAATTTCTACAGATCCATCTGTCTACTGAGAACTCTGAACTTTTAACGAGTAGTTATAAAATTTAATATTTAATTATCTTTATTCTGATACTAATTTTCCTTTCTGTATAAACTTCTCAGATGGATGTGTGCGGGACACATGGTAGAATCATTTAAAAACTTGTCTTTTCTTCTTCCTTATTTGGTTATAAAATGCATCAATTCTACTTGGTCCATAACCCTTATAATTTGCCATATTCTGCCGCTATCTTAATTTCTACCTTCACCTTACCTAAGAGTGGTTTGCGGAACTAATGTTATGGAAGCAATGCTGACATCTAGCAATTTAGAGTAGATGGGCTGTTAAAGATTAGTTACTATGGTGCAAGTTAAAAGAACCTATTCATATGTCAAACTTTTTCAGCAATTCTTGCTGTAGCAGTGCGAGTGCAGATGAATTGAATATTGGTTGGAAAATTGGAAAATAATAAGCAACAAGAAGTTAAAAAAAAACCCTGCTTTTGTGTATGTTTGGTAGATAAATCTGAAGAATTAATGCCCTGGTAGTTGTATATCCATGTAGATCAAATTGAGATAAAAAGAAATTTCAATTATGGTAAGAATAAATTGATCCAGCTGGATGATGGCTGATAAAATGCTTCTTCACCCCAAGTTCAAAATGGTCTTGACTGAACAAGGCAACAATTCAGAAGATAATAAAATCTGCAGAAAGAATTGAGCAAGTTTCTTGGACTGTATAAAAAAGAGGAATGGGAATGAAATGTCATCAAAATACTGAGGTGTAAAACTCCATGATCGTTACAAAAGTTATGTTTGTGAACACTGCATATGCATCAGGCTAGATTCTTATTATTAAAACATATTGAAATATCAACATGTTATGTTCTCTGGTAATTTATTGTGTCTCACTCCCAAAGACCGTTTGTGTGTGTGTGTGTGTGTGTGTGTGTGTGTGTGTGTGTGTGTGTATTTTTCTAGCATTAGATGTATACATGAAATTTTCTAGGATTAAAATATTTTACTAATTTTCTTTTTTATTATTTGATTGTATCTAAATGTACTATGACAGAGATATGGCTTTGGCTTTATCTCTCAGTGTTTCTCATTACCACCTAGATTCCAGCTGCATCAAATTTTGAATATCTTTTAAATGCCATGAATAATTTTAGTCCTCTTGGTCTTTCACTCACATGGTTTAACATTTTCCTAGAATGGTCTTACTTTACATGACCATATGAAAAACTCCTATTTATTTCTGAGACCTAACTTCATATTTTTTTAGCACTTCTCTTAACCTTCACAAGCAAACTAGTATTGTTACTTTAAAATTATATATATATTTATATATATATACATACAGTCTTGATTCTTCACCTCTAGTGTTATTTAAAATATTATTATTATTTTTAAATGAACATTTTCTAGTCCCAATGACGAATTTGATCACAAGAGTTTTTAGAATACACACAAAAAATACACTCAGAAGATTCTGATACAAATGTTTTAGAAACCCTACTTAGAGAATACTGCTCAACAGCTACTATCAATTTTTCACATTAATTTTTCCTAATAGATGTGCTTTTCTTAGCAACAGAGAATGGATAAAATTTGTTGTCCTAGAACTTGTTTCAGGGATTGACATGTAGTATGTTTTTTATAATCGATAATAATTACATTTATATAGCGCAATATAAACCTGTACAATGGTAAACAATTTATAAATATTAAACCAATTTATTCTCATTATATACCTATGGGAATACTACTGTTTTTTTGTTTTTCAACAAAAAATATAATAACTTGCCTAATGTCAGTCAGTTACAAAGTGAGCTGTAATTAAAATATAAGAAAGATTGCTTCAGAATTTTAACACTGCACAACCTTCTGCAATGTTATTTTTGCAAATATTTTATTATTGTATAATGTAACATTGACATGTGTCAGTGTCACATGTATAGCCTGATAAATTATCAATAAGTGAGCACAGTCTTATAAAGATGACCTGTTGTGAAAAGAAAGTATGAGCAGAATCCTAAGCAATCACTTCTTATTCCCACCCAGCCTCCATTCTCCCTAAAATCATTATCGTGACATCTGTTGATACTTCCACTTCTTTCATTCAACATGATGCTTGTCTTTTCATTCTTTTATGAGTTATTTGACAAACACAAGTCATTTTTATAATGGTATCTTTTTTTTTCTTGTATTCTTCTATGGTTAGGTGTTGTATACTATTTTCTTTTCATCTTAAGATCGTACTTTCTGACAACAGAAGTGATTTAGGCTACCTATTGATGTCTATATAAAATCTAAAAATTTTTTTGTGTATGGTATGAAGTTGAGTGTTAACATTTTTTTCCATAGAACTGTATAATAAAGATAGCACAACTTACTGAAAAGCTCATCTTTTCCCACTGTAGTGAAACATTATTTTTTCATAAATCAGCTAAATGTATGGTTGTGTGGGTCTATATATGAATTATCTGTTCTGTTTTATTAGAGTATCTATACTTGCATCTTTTCCATGTCATAATTAATATAGGTTTATTAAAACTTTATATATGATAATATGTCTTCATATTATGTTTTTATTCTTCAACATACTATGTACTCTGCATTTTAATTTTCATTTTACAGCAATTTTTATATTGATTTTCAATTACCATCAAATACTATACAAATTATACTACTACCAGTATTGTGAATTTTAGTGAATTACAGTGATAAATCAACTTAGGGGAATACATTATCTTTAAAATACTGAATCTTGAGCCGGGTGTGGTGGTTCAAGCCTGTAACCCCAGCACTTTGGAGGCCGAGGAAAGAGGATTGCCTGATCCCAGAGGTTTGAGACCAGACTGGGTATTTGCTGAGACCCCGTTTGCATGGTAAATTAAAAAAAAAAAAGAAAGAAAGAAAAATTAGATAGGCATGGAAGTGCTCGCTTGTAGTTCCAGCTTCTTGGAAGGCTGAGGCAGAAGGATCACCTAAGCTCAGAAGGTCGAGGTTGTGGTGGCCATGAGCAAGCCACTGCACTTCAGCCTGGGCGACAGAGTGAGACTCTGACTCAAATAAATAAATAAATAAATAAAATACAATTCTGAATCTTCTAATACAATACCATGATATAGGGAAATGACATACTTCTAAAGACCTTCTCATAAATATATTTACTTTCTCTCAATATTGTGCAATCTTTGGTAAAGAAATTGCATATAATTTTTTATGTTTTGTGTTAGAAATTAGATATCACTTCACAGAAAACTTTTAAATTTGTAAACACGTAATTGGTTTAGGCTCATTGTATTTGTAGGCTTTTAATTATACATTTATTTTCATAATAGATATAGGACTATTCAGATTTGCTATTTATTCTTATGTCAGTATTAATAATCATTTTTCTACAAGTCTGTTTCATCAAAATATTCCAGATTTTTTGCACAGTTGTTAATTATTCTCTCTCTCCTCTCTCCTCTCTCTCATCTATAGGTTTTGTGATAATTTTCTCTTTATTATTCATAATATTGAGAATTTGTGACTTCTCTCTTTTAAAAATTTCATACACAATCATGAAATATTTAATTAATCTTTTCAAAGTATCTTTGGTTTTGATTTTTTCTATTTTTTGCTTGTTTTCCATTTTCTGCTGTTTGCTTATAGTCATCTTTCTAATTGTTTGAATTTGACTTTAAAATTTTTCTCTTTTTTCTTGTTTTTTAATTTTTAGTTTTAAGAAGTACATTTGCAGGTCTTTTACATAGGCATATTGCATGATGGTGAGGTTTAAGCTTCTTTTAAGACCATCTTCCAAATGGTGTGCGTGGTACCTAATGGGTAGTTTTTAAAACAACTTCCTCTTCCTTCTCTCTTCCCTTAAGAGTTCCTAATGTCTGTTGTTTTCATCTTTATGTCCATGAGTGCTCAGTGTTTAGCTCCCACTTATAGGTGAGAATGTGGTGTACTCAGTTTTTTGCTTCTGTGTTAGTGTGCTTAGAATAGTAGCCTATAGCTGCATCCACATTGCTGCGAATGTCCTGATTTCATTCTTTATGTCTACATAGTACTCCATGGTGATACATACCACATTTTCTTTATCCAGTTTCCCATTGATGTGCACCTAGTTTGGTTCTATGTTTCTGCAATTGTGAATAGTGCTAAGATAAACATATAAGTGAAGGTATCTTTTTGGTAAAACACTTTATGCTTTCTCATTCAGTAGTGAGATCTCTGGGTCAAATGATGAATCCATTTTTTTTTTTTTTTAGTTCTTTGAGAAATTGCCAAACTACTTTTTGAAATTGATGATTAGATCACTAAATTACAAGCTTTTATATCTGTCTATCTATCTATCTATCTATCTAAATTATAGATATGTGGGGTACAAATCAGGATTAGCTACACAATTAGGTTGTGTGCATGTTAAGTTTGGACCTCCAATAGGCCGTCACTTCCCCAGGTTTAGGACCAGGTACCCTTTGTGATTCTATGTGTCCCCTATTTCTCTCCCTCCCCTGGCAGTGGCCATCAACAGCCAATCCCTCCCTTGTGGTGATGTGATTGGTGTTCAGGTCTCACTTATGAATGAGAACATTCGTTATTCAGTTCTTTGTTTCTGTGACACATTGCTGAATATGGTAGCTTCCAACTCTATCGAATTTTCTGTGAATTCCGTGATTTTGTTCTTCTTTATGGCTGTTTAATACTCTATTATGTATATGTACATTTGCTTTATCAAGTCCACTTTTAATGAATTGTGGGGTTGGTTCCAAGTTTTTGTTACTATGAATAGTGCAGCTATAAACATGTGTGTCCAGATGTCTTTTTGGTAGAATGGTTTATGTTCCTCTGAATATATTCCAAGGGGAGGTTTGCTGGATTTTATGGAAGGTCAATTTTTAGTTCTTTTGGGAATTGCATACTTTTTTTTTTCCATAAAGGTTGCGGTCTCTGCTTTCCATAGCCTGCACTCCCACCAGCATTGTAGAAATGTTCTCTTTTCTCCACACCCTCATCAGCTTGTTGTTTTTTTACTTATTGATGAGGGCCATCCTTACTGGAGTTAGTTGGTATCTCCTTACAGTTTAGATGTGCATTTCTCTGATGATTAGTTAGGTTGAGCATTTTCTCTTTATTTATCAATCTGTTGCCTGCTTGTGTATCTTCTTTTGAGAAGATTTTATCATGTTCTTTGTCCATTTTTTGATAGAATTGTTTGTTTGTTTGCTTGTTTCCTTTCAGCTCTTTTGAGTTCCTTGTAGATCCTGGATGTTAGACCTTTGTCAGCTACATAATTAGCAAATATTTTTTCCATTGTGAGGGTTAGCTCTCCACTCCCTTGATGGCTTCTTTTGCTATGCAATAGCTTTTCAGTTTGAAGAAATCCCACTTATCTATCTTTTTGGTTGTTTATTTGTTTTTTGAGTTGGAGTCTCACTTTGTCACCCAGGCTGAAGTGCAGTGGCACATTCACAGCCACCCCAGCGTGGACCTGCTGGACTCCAATGACCCTTCCCCCTCAGCCTTTCAAGTTGCCAGAACAACAGGTGCACACTACCACACTTGGCTAATTATTTTTATTTCTTGTAGAGACATAGTTTCGCCAAGTTGCCCGGGCTGTTCTGTTTCACCAAGTTACCCGGGCTGTTCTCCAACCCATGGGCTCAAGCAATCCACTCACCTTGGCCTCCCAAAGTGCTAGGATTGGGGGCTGAGCCACCGATTCCAGCCACACTTATCTTTCACGGCATACATTTGTGGGGATTTGGTCAATAACTGGTTGCCTGTTGCAAGGTGCACAAGAGTGTTTCCTATATTTTCTTCTAGGATTTTTACAGTTTGAGGTTTGATATTTAGGTCTTTGATCCATGTAGAGTTGAGTTTTTTTGTATATGGAAATAAGTAGGGGTTCTGTTTCGTTCTTCTGCATGTGAGCAGCCAGTTTTCCCAGCACCATTTGCTAAATATGTTCTTGTTTCCCCAGGGGTTGTTATTGGTGACTTTGTCAAAGATAAGTTGGTTGAGGGATCAAGTATTTGTTTTCATGATCTGTCTTGTTCACTTGGTCTATGTGTCTATTCTTGTACCAGGACCAGACTGTTTTGGTTACAGTAGCCTTGTAGAAAGGTTTTAGAATGTGATACCCCCCCCCACTTTGTTCCTTTTGCTAAGGACTGTTTTGGCGATTCATATTCTTTTTCACTCAACAGGCAGAAATTGTATGCACTCCCTCTGAGAATGGGAACTAGACAAGGATATCTACTCTCACCCCTCCTGTTCAACATAGTACTGGAAGTTCTAGCCAGAGCAATCAATCAAGAGACTAAAATCAGGGGTATCAAAACAAATCAAGCTATCTCTCTTTGCAAATGATATGATTCTATATCTTGAAAAATGTAGGGAATCTGTCAAAACTCCTTGACCAGATAATCATTTTTGTTAAATTCTCTGGGTACACAATCAATGTGCAAAAGACAGTTACATTTCTATACACCAGCAACAAGCAGACAAAGTGCCTAATAAAAAAAAAACACAATCTCATTCACAATAGCCACAAAATAAATGAAAAACCTTGGCATCCACCTAACCAGAGACATGAAAGATCTTTACAACAAGAACTGCAGAACGCTGCTCAAAGGAATCAAGATTGACATAAACAAATGAAAAACTATTCGATGCTCATAGATTAGAAGAATCAATTGTGTCAAGATGTCCATCTTATGCAAAGCAATCTACAGATTTTATGTAACACTCTTCAAATTATCAACATTATTTTACTCAGATCTGAAAACAATAATACAGAAATTCACATGGAAGTTTTCATTTTTTAAAAGCACATTTGTTTAAGCATAAATTTACTCCAAACCCAGATTTGCCTGAGTCTCACAAGTTTTAACAAGCAGTATTAATCCTTTCGTTTTCACTTATTCAAAACATATTTTAACATCCATTATAACTTTTTCTTTGATCCTTGTGTAACTTAGAAATGTAATGCTTAATGTCCAAATATTTGATTAATTTAAAACAGTCAGTATAGATTTCCTGCTTAATACACTGTTGTACAAATAAATTGTAAAATATTTCAAAGTTTTGCTATTTGTTGATGCTGCTTTTGAACTAACATATTGTAAACTTTAGAAAATGTTTCAATTGGACTATAATAATGTATGCTTTACTATTGCTGAGTGAAGTTTTATGTTCAGTTATTTGATAATACTGTCTTAATTTTCTATGTTATTATTGATATTTTATAACTTTTTGCCAGTAGTTATCAAAAAAGGTATACTAAATTCTTTTATTATTATTGAAGATGTGTCTATTGTTCTTTATAGTTCTATAAATTATGTATGATGTGAATGTATGTTTGAAGAACTGTGTATGTTAATATAAATACAGAATGTTGACAGTTTCCTTAATAATTATCTTATATTTATCATGCATTATCTTTATTTTAGATAATGATTTCTGCCATAAAACCTAATTTCTAATATTAATATAGCTACACAGATTTTTATTTTGTTTGTGCTTAATTACCATATGAAATATACAGACACATAAATATATTTATAATCTCAATTTAAGAATCGATATCTTAACAAACATCTTTGTTCCTTAATTGGAGTACATTATTTGTTTATATGTAATGTAGTTACTGAAAGAAATGGTTTTTTATCTACCATCTAAAAATTAGATTTTGTATTTCCCCACATAGTTTATTTTTCTCTTTCACCTAATATTTTATAAATCAAAAGACTTATAAAAAGCAAAAATATGTCTTAATATTTCAATAAAAGTGCCTAAAATAATCTATAGTAAGCGTTCTATCTTAGGGGAACCTGTAGCTACAAACATTTCATAGCTAAGTATTTACACTCCCTTTTATCCTCCAAGAAAAATAATTCAGTGTTTTAATAAATTTATTTTTATATACTGCAGTTTTTTATGAAAAAGAAGCACGTGCTTTGAGGAAAATGGACTTTGTGTTTTCATTTTCTTTTTTTATTTTAAATTTTTATTAATACAAAATAATTGCATATAATTATGAGGAACACGTGATACCTTGTTCCTAATTGAAAAATTTCCCCATATTTTTTCCAATTAATCTTGTGTTATTTAATTTTTAAAGGGACTAATAATGTTTGATACATACTATTATAAGATAATTGATTCAGTTTGCAAAGTACCTGGTACTCATAACATCCAAATCAATATGCATTTTAAGCAAACATCCCTAACAATACATGAAGTATAACATGGGATAAAATAAATTCCTGTCGTTTTTGTGAAGACCAATTTCACTTAAATTGGATGAGTATTATGTGGAAACAGATGGTGTTAAATAAACACTTGGCATGTAATAATACAATTGAGTCCAATTGAATATACTGTTTGAATTTTATTTCCATTGTCTTCTACTCATTTATTGTGGACAAACTGTCATGAAACATAACACATTTTAATGTCTTCTTTCTGATCTATAATGTTTTTACTATAATGTTATAAATGAACATTTGAAATTATTTAAATAAATCAACGATTTTATGTGTGAATTTAGTATTAGAATATATATACTCTGTTTTACCATACATATATTTTTAAAAATGTCAGGAATTATGTGATTATATAGTGACTTGGTTTGCGAAGCACAAATTAACTGTAGGTACATTAAAGACATTTTGAAAAATATTTTTGTGGGTATTAAATGCAATTTTATCTTACAGATTTTGGAAAAATGTTAACACACCAACACTTTTTATAAAACTAGTAATGAAATGTTTTTTATTCATCTTTACTAGTGTTATAATAATGAGTAGGTTGAGAGGAGGTCATTAGAGTGGCAATTCAACAAATATTTTGCTATGGCATAACAAATACTAATAACTTTCCAATCTGCCATGTTGTTGCAAAACCAATGCTATATTAATTAGGGTTTTTTGTTGTTCATGGTGATAATTTGTCTTTTTACATGAAGTAGCCAACTTCTTATATTTAGTAGATCTGAGAATATTCAAGAAGCATGCAACAAAATTTTTTTACATGTTTTAAAAGCTTTATTTCTACCCAACACAATATTGAAGTATTATATAATCTAAGACTTGTATGGGACTCTAATCCAGGGAATAGTTGATGAACTCTCACAACTTCTATAATTTTATATTGTCACTTTTGCAGCTGTGTCATTGTCTGATGCACTATTGAAGAGTTGCATGTCAATATTCAATAAAATGAATAGAAAAAAGGGGGTGATATACCATTTAATTAAATACGTTAGTAAGAATTTGTAAGTATGCCTTCAGCTCACATCTCAATTTTCATCATGCAGTGACAAAGGCAAACAGTTCCACACACTGGGGAATATAATTTTTTCTTTCTGGGAAATCAAATGCCTAGATCAAATTTTGCTGGCATGAAATAACAGGATAAAGAATACAGGGAATTTCTAGTCTTCTCTATTACATACGGATTGCAGAATTTGGCTAATTAAAAGAAAAAAAAACTTGTTTATATTTATTAGATTTTCTTAAAACCAAATGTTGTATAATAGAAAGCAATATAATCAAATTAGATCAAAGTCCAAAATGTAGCACTTAAACTATAAATCTTCCAGAAGTAAAACATAAGAAAAATTAATTGTGAAATATTGCTTGGAGAAGGAGGTGGCATTCAACATTCTTTTTTTGCTTGATAATGTTCCAGGACACCCTCATTCATGGATGACTTTCCTCCCAAAGTCAAAGTAGTTTGTCTGCCACTGAATAGTATGTCATGCTTTTCAACCTATAGACTAGGGAGTTATAGGAAATTTCAAGTAATATTATTTGTGCCACACTTTTCATCAGGCAGTAAAGCTGAGTGATGAATCAGAAAAAAATTTCTTAGACATGGTCCAAAAGGAAAACCCAGATAATAAACTATAAACAACAACAAAATGAATATGACTTCATAAAAATAATAATTTTATACTTCTTCTCTACAAGCCACAAACTGGGAAAAATATTTGCAAAGTATATGCCTGATAAATAATGGGTACTCAAAATACCCAAACTCCATAAGAAATAACACAATCCAATAAAAAATAAGCAAAAGCAAACATCTGAACAAGCTCTTTGCCAGAGAAGATTCAGATATTACAAATAATCACATAAAAATGTTCAATATCTTTAGTCACCAGAGAAATATAAATTAAATGAGGTACCACTCCATATCTTTTTTTAATAAATGTAGTTAATTCTCTACATATCGACTTTCAAGTTGCAAACTTTCAAAGATGTGAATGTGTTTTTGCAAGTCAAGTTACTTAAGTTAGTTCATGTGTCTGGTGTACATTGCCACATGTGTGCATCTTCTATAAGTGGTTGTGATTTTTTACACTTCACTGTACAGTACTGTATAGAAAATAGTAATTCTGTACCTATATTTCAAGTCCAGATGTCTAGAAGCAAGCATAAAACCAATGGCAATATAGGTGATACTGCTAAGAAGCACCAGGCAATAACGATGATAACAAAAGTGAAAATAAATGAGAGTAGAGTGAGGCCAAAAGATGGTAGATATTACTTTTCTTGTGTCATAAATAGCTCAACCATCAGCATAAATTTAAAGAACAAGGACAAGATCATGGAACATGTGAAGTCTGCTGTGCCGATAATGTCAGCAATAATATCGAAGAAGCATGGAAAACTTATATGAGAAGATGGAGAAATTTCTCTATGTGTGGATGCAGGATCAGCATTGAGTCTCACTTCACTTAATGCTGACTATAGAGAAAACCAAAAGCCTTTATGAAGACTGGAAGAAGAAACATGGTGAAGAATCAGAGGGTGCATTTTTTAATGCCAGCCATGGCTGGCTTTATCAGTTCAAGGCTAGAGCCAACCTTCACAATATAAAAGCAAGGCAGTGAGTGTATATATGGTAGCTGCTAAGGAATTTCCTGAAATACTTTGAGAAATTATTGATGAAAGCATGCAGTTTCCCAAGTAGGTTTTAATGTGCATGAGATAAGACTGTGTTGGAAGAGGATGTCAGACTGATGTTACATCAATAAGAAGGAAAAGTTGATGCCAGGCTATAAAGCAGTAAAGGATAGGTTAACTCTGTTGTGTCCTGTCAATGCTTTTGGTGATATGAAGCTAAAGCCTCTCTTAGTTTATCATAGAGAAACTAAGAACCTTTAAACACGTAGCCAAGGGCTCTCTTCCTTTTGCGTGGAAGAGTAACCCCAAAGTTGGTTCTACAGGCTATATTTCAGGACTGTTTTTTAAATCACTTTATTCTGGAGGTAGAGAAAAAATGCTTGGAGAAGTATGCCACATTCAATATTCTTTTGCTGTTTGATAATGCTGCAGGATATCCTCATTCATGGGTGACTTTCATTCCAGTGTCAAAGTCGTGCATCTGCCACTGAATAACATGTCACTCATTCAGACCAGGGAGTTATAGCAACTTTCAAGAAATATTATTTGTGTCACACTTTTCATCAGGCAGTGAAGCTGAGAGATGAATCAGAACCAACTTTTTGTCAATTTTGGAAGGACTATAACATCTACAAGGCCACAAAAAATATTGGCTTTCCTTGGTGCGAGGTCACACCTGTCATTATGAATGGGTTTAGGAAGAACCTTTGTCTGAAGTTTGTTCATGATTTCCATAGATTTGAGAACATGGATGAGGAGATCAAAGTGGTCTTCAGCAACGTAATGACGTTCAGCAAGAAGCTGAAAATACATTTATAAGAGGATGACTTCATTGAAATACTTGCCGTGCAACACGAGTAGCTTTCTAATGAAGACCTGATGGAATTGGAGGCCCAGAGAAAGGATGAAGAGAGACAAGAGGAAGAAATAACTGAAAAACTGAAAAAGATTCATGACACTGAAAATGGCAAGGGAATTTTCTTTCTTTGAGTAGGCACTGTTAGTTTTTGAGGCACAGGACCTGAATGTAGAATAGTTCAGGAAATTTCAGCAGTCATTCAGAATGCAAGCCAGTATAACCCTGTCATCTATAATAACAAAAAAGAGATACCACTGACACATCACAGAATCTTTTTTTTTTCCCCCAAGAGGATGAATATTATTGAATCCAGCAAGGAACCAGAACCTGTGCCGTAAATGTCAGGCATAACTGCAGACTGCCCTTTGTCTCCTATTAATTATTGTCCTTCAATTCCACCATCTCTTACCTCCTTACCCTCGCCCATCAGTAACTCTTCTTGCCTGCTCACTTGATGCCAGCCCCTGTATTCCAGCTATTGTACTGTACTGTACGTTTCAAGGTACTATACTGTAAGATTTAAAATTTTTTCTTTATTTTTTTGTGTTTGCTTGTGATGTATTATTTGTGTGAAAAATATTATAAACCTATTACAGTATAGTGCTATACAGCTAATTGTGTTAATCGGATACCTAGGTTAAGTTTGTTGGACTTAGGAACAAATTGGACTTATAAATGTGCTCTCAGATTGGAACTCATTTGTTTGTAGGAGACTTACTCTATAATGAAAAAGATTGATCATCCTACATGTTGGCAAAGAGATGAAACAACCTGAACTCTCATACACAGATGGTGAGAATTTAAAATGGTACAGCAGCTTTAGAAAAATAAAAAAAAAAAACTTTTAACTTACAAAATTAAATACAAACCCACCATTTCACCCACCTGTTCTGTTCCTGCCATTAACATGGAAGAAATCATAGCATATATTTTTACAAAAATGTGTACATAGCCAGGCTCGGTGGCTCAGCCTGTAATCCCACGCTTTGGGAGGCCGAGGTGAGTGGATTGCCTGAGTCCGCAGGTTCGATACCCGCCTGGGCAACTTGGCGAGACCTCATTAGCCGGGCGTGGTAGCGCCCGCCTGTAGTTCCAGCTACTTGGAAGGCTGAGGCGGAAGGATCGCCGGAGCCCAGTAGGTTGAGGCTGTGGTGGCCGGGAGCGGCCACTGCACTTCAGTCTGAGCGACAGAGTGAGACTCCAACTCAAAACAAAACAAAACAAACAAACAAACAAAAAGAATGTGTGCATAAATGTTTATAGCAACCTTATTTATAATAGCACCAAACTGTAAACAACCCAAAATTTGATCAATGCATGAATGAATAAACTGGTGCCTATAAAGTGAGATATGACTCCACAATAAAAAATATATTTTCAACAAATAGTGCTAGAACTACTGAATATTCACACACAAAACATCAATCTACTCACTGTCTTTTACCATTCAAAATAATGGGCAATAGCCCTAAATGTAATAGACAAGAGTACAGAGAAACATTTATATTTATAAAAACAACCCAAGATTGGGAGAAAATATTGCAAAACATATATCTAATAAAGAACTACTAAGCACACTACACAAACACACACACAGAGACATATACATTCTTAAAATTCTAAAAGAAAAAGACAAATAATCTCATTAAAAAGTGGGCAAAATATCTAAATAGATACTTCACCCCTTCCAAAAAGATGTAAATGACAAATAAGCACATGACATATACTCAACATCGTATGTCATTAGAGAACTGCCAATGAGAACAGTGAGATACCAATGCATGCCTATTAAAATGGATACAATCCAAAACACTGGTAACATCAAATGATTGTGAGGTTGAGAAGCAACAGTAACTTTAACAATTACCATAATATTATAAGAAATGGATCGGCAGTAGTGGAAAATTGCCAGGGGAGAGGGGTGGGATTGGCAGTTAACAGAAACTGCCAGGGGCTGGAGGAGCACATCTCATCAACAAAGGTACCTGCATAATCAACGTTTGTATACCTAACCCTGAATCTGTACTCCACTTCTTTAAAATTGAAAAAAAAAAAAAAAAAAAAAAGAAACAACAGGAAAAATCATTTTTTGTTTTGGGAATGCAAAATGGCCCAAGAAAATTAAAAAAAGTTTTAAAGTTTATTAAAATTCAAAAAAAAAAAAAAAAAAAAAAGAAGCAACAGGAAATCTCATTTTTTTCTTGTGGGAATGCAAAATGGCCCAAGAACATTAACAATAGTTTGACAGTTTCTTAAAATGCAAAACATAGTCTTACTTTATGAACCAGTAAATTTACTTTTATGTATTAGCCAAATGAGTTGAAACATTACAAATCCTCACAATTCTTATAGCAGCTTTCTTCATTATTAGCGAAACTTGGAAGCTACCAAGATGCCCTTGAATAGGTGAGTGATGGGTAAAGCAACAGGCACATCTATAAAATGAGATTTTCAATAATAAAAAGAATAAGCTATCAATTCATGAGAAGACATCCAGAAACACGAATTGCAAATTAGTAAACAAAAAAAGCCAATCTGAAGAGTCTGTATACCAGTGATTCCAATGATGTAACATTCTGAAAAAAAAGCTAAAACTATGGGGACAGCATAAAGATCAGTAGTTTTCAGCGCACCAGGGGAAGTGATAAATAAATGAAGCACAGGGAACTATTTAAGAAGGTGAAACTATCCTTATGATACTGTAATAATGGATATATTATATTTTATTTATTCAAATTCGTAAAATATATAATGCCAAGACAGAACCCTAATATAAGCTATGGACTTTAGTTTATAAAAAAGTATCTGTATTGATCCATCAATTGTAACAAATGTATCTTACAAATGAAAGATGTTAATCATGGAGGATATAAGGGATGAAAGAGGGTGCATGGGAACTTTCTGTTATTTCTGCTAAATTTGTCTACTAACCTTAAATTGCTCTAAAAATAATATCTATTAATATAGCATAAATGAATTATTGTTACCTGTATCCATAGCTAATATTGTTACATGAATCTCAAAATAATCTTTTGAGTACAAAAGATAGCCAAAAATGTGTAAATACTTTGTTAATGCATGTATGTACAATTCTACTTGATATGAACTATCCTACAGTATCAGAAATACATTAGAAGTTCCATAGAGATAGAGTAGGGAAGAGTTGCAGGAGAGATTCATAAAGGTATGAAAAAACTTGGGAGAGGTGAATATGTTTATTATCTTGATTGTCATGGTATTATCTCATATACCAATGCGTCAAAACTTTTCAAATAATACACATTAGATATGTTCAGTTTATGTCAATTATACTTCAATGTAAAACATTTTTTAAAATGTGTATCATGCTTATATGTTTATATGGAGAAACTTTATTGTTTTATTTCTACCATATATGCCTCCTGGCATAATATTAAATATGTAGACATGTCATTTTTGGTTTGTTTTTTTTTAGTTGCAGTCTCACTCTGACGCCCAGACTGGGGTGCAGTGGCCACTCCCTGGCCATCGCAGCCTTGACCTACTGGGCTCCACAATCCTTCTGCCTCAGCCTTCCAAGTAGCCGGAACTAGTGCGCTACCACGCCCAGCTAATTTTTTGATTTATTGTAGAGATGAGGTCTCTCCAAGTTGCCCAGGCAGGTCTCGAACCCTCAGGCTCAAGCAATCCACTCACCTCAGCCTCCCAAAGTGCGGGATTACAGGCTGAGCCACCGAGCTTGGTTTAGACATGTCATTTAAACATGGTGTTTGTGCCGGGCTCGGTGGCTCAGCCTGTAATCCCGTGCCTTCGGAGGCTGAGGTGAGTGGATTGGCAGAGTCCGTGGGTTCGAGACCTGCCTGGGGAATTTGGCCAGACCTCATCTCTACAATAAATCAAAAAATTAACCGGGTGTGTTAGCGCGCGCCTGTAGTTCTGGCTACTTGGAAGACTGAAGCGGAAGGATCGCCGGAGCCCAGCAGGTCGAGGCTGCGGTGGCCGGGTCAGCCACTGCACTCCAGTTTGGGCGACAGAGTGAGACTCCAACTCAAAAAAAACAAACAAACATGATGTTTGTAATAATGCAAAGTATAGTTTACATTGAATTTTCAATACTTTCTTCTATTTTAATTTTGTATTTTCTAGGGATTAGCATTGCGAACTGTATATAAAATTAAGTATTAAAATTAATCACTTCGAATAAAATATGAAATTTTGACATTACACTATCACATGAACAAAATATAAAGTTGCCTTATAGACATTCACATTTTTTATTAAAACATTTTATAACATGAAGCAATTAAAAAGTATAAGCATATGTGTGTAAGTGCACTATATGAAACAAAATCACGAAGTGGAGAGATCATATTAATGCTCACTAAATCAAACTAAAATTTATTGCAAAATTATATTGTTGTTTTTTTAAAAAAATCCATACAAATTCTGTATCAATTAACAATTTATATATTCATTTTAAGATCTCCTTTTTTGACAACTATTATGAGTATAGCTTTATGCTAAGTTTAATAGAAAATTCAATCATTATATCATGCATGTCAAGAAAACACAGAGTGTATTTGTCCTAAATTCATTTTCTGTAGCTTTCCAAACATCGTTTAAACCCTGAAAAATGTGGGATAAATATAGAAATATTCTTTAGGTTAACTGCTGTTTTTATATCTTTATCTACTTTACTCTTTTTTATCTCAGTTCTTCCGAACGGCTTGTCTAAAATTGGCCTTCATATTTTCTTTTATGAAAATTCTATGGGGTCTTATTACTTTTAAAAATGTTTCAACTTACATATAAGTATGTTTTATACCTTTTGTTATGTAAGAGAGAAATACAGCTTTAGGCTAAAATATGACATATATTTTTTGTCTTTTCTCTAATGGGACGTAGTTGAATATATACATTGCTGTATTCAGCTAAAACAGAATGTGCTTTTATTTATAATAAAAATGAAATAAGGCAGTGTTGCAAAAGCAAGCTGTAAAGGGAAATGTATTTTTCTCCCTGGGCAAACTGAAAAGGCAGGTATATTGAATTCAGTAACCCTGAGTAATTAAGGCTTTACTTATAAAACTTATACTAGAGAATTCTACTTAATAAGTTAAATCATTTTCCAAGTGTTTGTTAATCTATCAAAAGGATTTATACATTTCACAAGGGGGACTCATGCTAAGCTAAAGATTTATAAACACTACCAGTTCTCTAGAGAAGAAATATAAAGCTTGTTTTTTTTTAAACCTCTTTCAAGTAAAAGAATAAAGCCAATATGCAAAACAGATGAAAGCAGTGTGTAAGTAGCTAAAGTGATATTGAGTGGCCCAGAGTTCACCTGGTCCATAATATCTGATAATCAATGTCACCTTTTGGTTTATCTCCACGGTCTTTTAAAGATCCAAGGATATGCCTTATTGCCACTATTTTAGAATATTATGTCTGTAAGGTAGCCTGCCCACTGAAGACTCTCTTCTCTGAGATCTAATTCATACACCATATTTGAAGTCTTGAGTGTATGTATGATTCAAGCCCACCTGGTTTAGTGGATTTGACTATGGATACACAACAGATTCAAGTGGAAGCTACCTATCTACTGGTTTCAAATAAATAAGCCTTTTTTAATATGAACATTCCAATTGGATGGAGAACATAATAGGATTTACACTGCATGTGGAAAGCTATATAGCCTTAGGGAATAGAACATGATTGAGCTACATGCAGGCAGTGGGTGCTGATTGAAAAACTGGAGATACAAAAATATCCAAGAATAGAGAGGGAAAATGCTGCCTTGGAGTGGAGACAATCAATAAAAAAACAGTTCCCTGCAGTTGGACAGTGCCTCAGTTCTCTGTTCAGCTTTCATTGTCTATCCTTGAGTGCTACACCGTCCATTTCAAGATGCAAACAACATATGCACATGTTTAACTTTAGTAAAATGTATTAATAAAATGATTTTGATGAGAGCAGAAGCAAATATGCCATTGCAAATTATATTTATGAAATATTTTTGGAAAATAAAGTAAAAACTATTAACAATTTCTCAGAGTAGTTTCTAAGAAATTCATGTGAAAGCATGTGAAATTTGATAAAATTATGTAGTCTGAAATTTCAAGATTAAGCAGTCAGATTTCTAATGTGGTTGGGAATTTATAACAGTCTCCCAGATAAAAAATGTGCATGCCCAAATTGTCCTATGCTGTATAGTTAAATTATTAAGGTTTGAGTAATATTCAGTATGAAAATTTATTTTGAATTTTTCCTCTTGAGGTGAAACATGCTTAGCATGTTATTGTAAAAATATCCAAACTTTCCTCTTTTTTCTATGTTCAAGTTTAATGCATGAGTGAAAACATCTTAAGGCTTTCTTCTAAGCAATTTATATATTTGCACCAAGAGTTCAACAAAATCCAATATCACATAATCACTTCATTGGAAAAGTCATGCAAAAGTAAGGTGAAAAAGAGATTCATTCTACTAAATTCTCATATTGGAATTTGTTAGTTATAGTCATATTACCCAAACTGGAATTACTTACAAATTGTCTAGAAATATAAATAAAAGTAGAATGAAATTACTATATAAACCTAGAGCTATGGTTATCAAAATAAATAAAAATAATTTAATGTTGACTTAGTGGGTTATAAATCAGATATTTGTTCAACAAAATGTGATTTTATTCACAGGACAAGAATTATAAATGAATATGCAAAGTAATTGTTTCTTAATATAAATAATATGTTGACAAACACAAGAGATTGTTCAAAAATGAAATTAAATAGGAGATTAAATCTTGGAAAATATACATTAACAGTAAAAATAACAAACAATCACCTTTGAAAACGACTTTTATTTAAAATATAAGTTCCAAACAATTGCCACTTTTTAGATCTGCAGAATCATTATTGTGTCACATTTATTCTATATATATATTTTAATAATATTATATATATATAATATATATATTTGGGGTGGCAAGAAAGCAGGAATTTATTAAGAGGACAAAAATGCTCCCAAGCAGGAGGGGACTTGAAAGAGGGTTGCCCTGGAATATTTTATTTTTAATAATCAAAGTGTTATTTAAGTTTTAACTGTCTAACAACTTTTGTGAAAGTACTTTTGAATGAAAAACATATACTACAGATATCGTTTTCTGAATTTATATAGGCACAAACTAATTTCTTAGATTTTAAAAATTTTCTACATATTTGTGAAACTATCATGATATTTATGCTTGTAAACTATATCAGGGTTGTTTATTTCAGCATGTGGATAAGGCTATTGTTTCTTCTTTTCTGGGTAAAACATACACATTTTCAAAAAACAATACAGGAAAATGACAACTCAAATGACCATGGAATTCTCACCAAATACTATGATAGCCAGACAACATTTTTAAATTACTAAAAATAAATAAATAGCTTATCAACCAAGCATTCTACTTTCAAAGAAAATGATTTTTAAGAATTGAAACAAAATTTTCTTTAATTTAGATAAAAGAAAATTAAAAGACTGCATTGCCAAAAGACCAACAGTACAAAATAAATAAGGTGCTTTAGCAAAAGAGGAAATTAAAGTGTATGGAAAACCAGATTTTCAAGAAAAAGTCTTGATACCAAGGTTCAGGTGAGGTCTTTTTTTTTTTTTTTTTTTTTTTTTTGGTGATTATGCATCAATGAGCTGGGAAAGTGATGCCTCCCCAGGGATAAATTAAAATAGAGTTCTAAAAAAATATTTAAACCTTCCAAAAGAAGACAAGAAAGGAGGAGAAAGGAAGAAAAAACAAGGGACACAGGAAAAATGACAATAATGTGCCAGACCTAAATTCAGTCATAGGATTACTATAATTATAGTAAATATTCATGTACTAAGAACTCCAACTAAAATATGGAATTGAAAAAAAATTAACAGTAGTAGAATTTTCATAAAGTGACTTATCTGCTTTTCTGAGGAAGTGGCTTTTAATGTCCTTAGAGCCCAATAAGAGAGGAAAGGGATTATACCACAAAGGAACTAGAGAATCTAGGAGAGTATGAATGGACCTGGATTCTGAGGATTCTGGGCCATTGGGAGTGAAATATAGAATGACATAAAAGAGTATATCTCTATGAAAGCAATTCAAGTGTTACTACTGATATGGTACAAACACATGATAAGATGATTCCTAGAATCAAAGAAAATGTGATGGCCTCAGGTGTGGTTGAAATGGCAAATTTGCTATGAAAGAAAACAAAAGATGCACATGTCAGAAAGGAAATACATTGCAGAATACTTAAAACCTACTCACAGTGATTTTTAAGAATAGAAAATATTGTTATTAACAATAGCCAATATAACTATAGTCCTTATAGATCTATCGTATAATGTTCAATAGATCGTGAGCTCATTCATTTTGTCTATTCAAATTTTGCGTTCTTCGACCAATATCTAGATAGCAACTTTTATCAAAATTTATAAATTATGATCGACATGAAATAATCTAACTTAAAAAAGAAAGGTTATTTCTTGAAAGTTAATTCACAAAACTGAAGAAAATAATTGACAAAACAATGTCAAGAACCAGGATAACTAAAGATATCTCAGGAAAAATTAACTCAATGATAATCACTGAGCATTTTACTTCCAACATTACCTTCACAATGAAATAATATGGGGCAAAAATAAATGCCTGGATACTATGCCCAGATTCTGATTTATTTGTTCTTGTATATATATTGGATGTCACTCTATTCTTGATGTCTATGTTCAAGAATGAAGTTTCAGCAGAAGGGACTCATTTTGGTGCTGATCAGTTTATTATGTTCTTAGTGATTTTCTGCCTGCTAGACATCTGTCTTTTACTGATAGAAGGGTGTTAATGTCTCCAGTTATAATAGTGGATTCATGTGTTTGTTCTTGCAGTTTTATCTGTTTTTACCTCATGTACTTTGGTAGTCTGTTATATGCATGCACATTAAGGATTGGTCTGTTTTCTTGAAAAATAAACCCTTCATTACTATATATTACACATTTGTAGCCCTGGTGGTTTTCTTGTCTTTGAAATTTACTTTGTCTGAAATTAATGTAACTACTCTAGCATTATTTTAACTAGTATTATAACTTTGTTCAAGCTAATTCTCAAGCTTTTCCACAGTGAGCTTTCAGCAATTGATCAATTACATTTTAAAGTTCTCTTCTCCACTACTGCTTTCTGTGGTGGTTTCTGTTCCTGGGTTTCTCTCCTTTAAGCTCTAATCTTTTCATTTTTTCATTCTTTAATTTTAGAGTGGGGGTGGTGGTAGAATTTTCTCTGTGAATTCAAACTTCTGATGGATCTAAAAAGAATTGTTGATAGATTGTAAAGTATTTGTCTTGTTGTGAAGATGGGAGCGATGACTTTCAAGCTTTCTTACATGTTAGAATAGCTGACTTGTTTTCAATTTATGTGGTTGCCATGATTTTTGTACTCTCAGACTACAGTACTCAGAGAGGGAAATGTCCCAAGAAAGATGGCTACCTTTGGAAAGAAAAAAAAAAGAAAAAGTTAAAAGATAAAGTTTCCCCTGCCAGCCTCTCCTCCTTCCACTACAGTCCAGATATGCAAACCTTATTTTAGTTTTGAACATACACTGTGTTCTTATCATAAAGACCTTACCTACATGTCTTTGTTGCTAAAAAAAAAAAAAAAAAACCTCATCCCCTCAATCACCTACTTAATGCCAAATCATACTTTTGATTGAAGATCAAATATCACCTTTAGTAGAAATATTCCTTGACCAGCCTACGGACAAGCAAGTGAGGCTTTTTCTTATATCCCTCCAATACTTTATTACCCTACTTTCACATTATTAGCCAGGCAATATACTACTGGAGAACAGGAAGAACATGACTTTGCTCACCATTCCATCTCACCTGTGCCTAACCTAGTACCTGGCACATAGTAAGTTCTCAATATATATTTGTTGAATTAATTAACAAATCCAGTTATAATAGTGGATGCTTTGAAAATTATCTAAAAGTGTTAAAACTAGTTAAATATATTTAAAATAAAATTTAAAACACTGTAAACAAAGAATGAATTTAATATACATGCTGATGCTATTTTTAGAGAACAACTTAATATAACTTACAAGATTTTGTCAATAATTCACTTGACATTTATGAAATTTGACTGAAAAATAATATATCTCAGCAATCTGTGAATACTTAATTACAAATTTTAAAAAGTCTAAGGAATTACCAAAAATAAAGTAACATTAATAATGCCAATTTAAGCCGGGCTTGGTGGCTCAGCCTGTAATCCCGCACTTTTGGGAGGCTGAGGTGAGTGGATTGCCTGAGCCAACGGGTTCGAGACCCGCCTGGGTAACTTGGCGAGACCTCATCTCTACAATAAATCAAAAACTAGCTGGGCGTGGTAGCGCGTGCCTGTAGTTCCAGCTACTTGGAAGGCTGAGGCGGAAGGATCGCCGGAGCCCAGCAGGTCGAGGCTGCGGTGGCCAGGAGCGGCCATTGGAAAAAAAAAAAAAAGTCATTTTAGAGAAGGATAAAAAAGTGATTTTTTTCTAGATGAAAGGCATGTTATTAATCATTGGCATAAGAACTCAAAAAGAACTTCAGCACTTTCGCATATGAAATGCCAAATATTATTAGCATTAATATGAGAAAGAAAACAAGAGTTTCTGCAATGCAACTCTGATGTGAATTTTTCAAGGCATTCTGTAATTCAACTAATTATTAATAATTCAAAGGCAGAAAAGATCAAATACAACATTTTGTTTTACTACTCTGGCCCCTCTTGTGACTGTCTGTCAGAGTGTGACTTATGACATGTAAGTTATGCTATGAAGCTTGACAAAGTGAATGTGATTTCATTTAATATTTTCTTTAAATCAACCTAGATCCCCTCTTTGACAAGTATTTAATCTGCAAGTATTCTCAGAATGTAAAATAGGTAACTTACTGAAAGAAAAATTTGTATCTTAAGATATATTTGCATTAACTATCTATTTGCAATTAAATCTTAACTCTTCAAATATATACATTTATATAAGAATCGGTTTTCTGCTTTAATATTTTTATACACCAACAATTTTCAATCATATTAGATAATGTGTAGCTTTCTAGCCACAACCCAAACAGAAAGCAAATTTCATCAGAGCTTAGAATGATTAAAACCAACATAGTTACAATATTTTAACTTTTGTTTAAATACTTTGTTCACTCAATCAATAAACCAATCAGATAGGCTCAGCTCACAAACCAAATTTTTTTAAATTGTCTGATAATGCTATATATTCATGCTGTGGGTTGTTTCTCTAGCTCAAAATAGTAGTATCTCCAAAAATAGAACATCTTTATTGGAGATTCAATCATAATTCTTTATTTGTTCATATTATAATTAATTTCTTTCTTCTTAAAAATTGAGGCTAATTTACTTAAAATGTTAAGATTAGTAAGACTGTATTTGATCTTTGTGAAGGTTAAAGGATTGAATTAAATAAATCCATGACAATTAACAAAATCTTTAAACATTGACAGTTTCATAGCTTACAGTGTTAGTCACAAAGGAAAAAAACTCTATGAAAAAACAAGAATATGTAATATCTAGTAAGACCAGTACAAATCCTATTACATGATTAGGTCAGTAGAAGTAATTTGTATGCATAGATCTATAGTCTATCTAATATTTTTTCATTAATAAATTTAGCATTTATTATTTGTGAACAATTGTTGCAGGTACTATGGTTGCATTGGTGAAAAGATCAAAATCACTGAATTAACAACGCATTAATTTTTATCTCACCTTTTTCTGAAAGGATGTAGGATAAATTAAAGAAAAAGCATGATGTTGTTAATTGAGAGGGATAAAAAGGAAGAATAAGTATATAGATAAATAATGAAACAAGAAATATGAACATTTCAGAATTGTGATAGACTTTATTATTATTTACCAAGAGTCAGTTTTCTGCAGCAGTTATCCATATACAAGAATAGCTTTTGTCCATCAGAAGAGAGAAATGAAGAAAAGGGACTGACTTGGGACAAAAAGTCAGTAACCTACGTGGAGAGGGTATGTATTGCTTCCAGGTGAGCTGGCTCATTATTCTCCATCTTCTCTTTTACCTTGATAGAATGATCAGAGAATACTCATTATTAAAGATGCCACAACATTTAAGCCACAGAGAATACTGAAACATATGAGATATATCTTCCCTACAGGGTGTTCTCAACTTGCTATAAACTTTGTAGAACAAAAAATACACTTTTTCTGCCTGTGTTAAATCATTAAAATTTGGGGGTTGCTTGTTACTGCTAAATAGCAAAGTTTATCTTGAATAATAAAAATATGTTTATGAGAAAATCCTAAAACTGGCTATCAGATTTCTAGTAGTTAGTAAAGTTGATCATCATGTGATCCACAGACCTAAAAGTAAAAGAGATAAATTCCTATGGAGATACATACCTATATATGGTTCAAAGATTAGTAGAAATTATCCTAAGATCATAAGAAAAAGGGCATTATATGATATAGTAAATGAAAATAATAATAGTTACTAATATTTACTGCTGATTATGCTCCCGAAAAAGCACTCAGCACTTTTTGAGGATTATTTTATTGAATGCATATAATAACCTCTGAGGAATATACTATATTCATTATTCGTAATTCACAGATACTGAAAATGAGAGAGAGGTGCTCCAGGATCCCTCCCCAGCTGCACTGACCCACTCTGTCCCAAGCCACCGCTACTCGCGGAGGTCCTCCACTCCTGCCCCGTGGAACTGCGGGTTCCCTTGTCAGCTGCACTGCCCCACCCTGCCCCAAGCCACTGCCACTGGCGGAGGCCCTCAGCTCCTGCCCCATGGAGCTCTGGGTTTCCTCTCCAGCTGCACTGCCGTGCCCCAAGCTGCCACTGCTGCCCACGTAGGCCCTTGGATCCCAACCCATGGAACTCTGGGTTCCCTCACCAGCTGCACCACCCCAAGCCAACAGCACTCAGGGAGGCTCTTGGCTCCCACCCCATGGAGCTCCGGGCTCCCTACCTGGCTGCACCATCCCACCTGGCCCCAACCCACAGATGCCCGAGGAGACCCTCAACTGCTGCCCCGTGGAGCCGTGGGCTACCTCACTGGCTGCACTGCCCCACCCCACCCCACCCCAAGCTGACCGTTGCCCAGGGAGGCCCTGGGCTCCCACCCCATGCAGCTCCAGGCTAGCACGCTGGCTGCACCACCCTGCCCTCAGTCACCCTCCACTATGCTGGCCTGCAATGCCTTGCCTTCTCACACTCCACCTCCCCTGACTCACCCCTAGCCACAGCAGGACCAGAGAAAAGAACAGCTGGATCTCTGAGACCAGGCAGAATCTTGCATTGCCCCAGCAGCTCTGCAAAGCTTTGATCAGCCTCCAGCTTGGGACCTAAAAACAAAGAAAGAAGAGACCAAAGCCACACTGTATCACCTGACCTGCAGTGCCCAGCTGTCTCACACTCCACCTCCCCCAGCTGGACTAGGCTGCAGTAGAACCAGAGATCAACTGGAGTCCTGAGACCAGGCTGAGACCTGCATTGGCCTGCCCAGCTCCACCCAGCTCTGCTCAGCATTCAACTTGGGATCTAAGACCTCATGTTTGTGTAGGGGAATAGTACATCATAAGGAAGTTGGTTAGCTTGTGTGTCTGTATGATTTTATGTTCTAGTTGTTGGTGATGTTTGTTTGCTTTTGTTTTTGTTTTCTTTCCTTACTCTTATCTTTGTGCCTATTTTTATGTGTTAGCAGGTACTTTTGTCTGTGTTCCCTCATACTCCTCTCTCTCCACCTTCCTCTACACTCCTGTTTCTATTTCTTTCCTTTTTCATACCTCATTTTGCTTTCAGAGAGCAAATCCATACCCCCACTGCATGGACAGATTGCAAGGCAGTGGGAAGCGAGTTCCAGGGTATCTATACACCTGTCAGTGGATACTGGAATCTGCAGATAGATTTTGAATCACAGTTCCCACATCAATTAAATCTCAAAACTGCAAAATGTATAGCCTGCAACCTACAGCCCAGCTTCAGAATTGAACAAAGCCAGAGGATTTGCACAAGGAAGAATGGAGGATTGAACAAACAGAAGTAAAAGCAACCCCACCACCCATGATCAGCAGATTCACAGAAGACTGGGACAAAAAGAAAAACTGTGGAGGAAAATCTACACAAATGAAGAAAAAACAAAAGAAGAATTTAGGTCTCACACAGACCCCTGGGAGAACAGGCACTTAGAAAACAGATTTCAGAATGCAAACAATGAAAAGCCCCCAGAATGACTGGTCACATACTGCAAACCCAGACATCAAGATATTAATAGAGAGAATAAAAAGAATTGAGGAGAGACAAGAGGAAAATAAGAAGGAATTGGTAACTGAGATAACAACAGGAAAGAATATTGTGATTGAAAAAAAATAACAAACTAATAAGCATGGAAAGCAGAATTAGCCAAGCAGAAGAATCTCAAAGCTTGAAGACCAAAATATGGAACAAAACCATGGTGTCAAAAACAGAGAAAAAAGCATAAAAAGACAGAACAAAACCTTCAAGAGATGAGCGATTACTTCAAGAGACCGAACCTAAGAGTAATCGGACTTCCTGAGGCAGAGAGACGAACCACCCTAGAAAAAACATTCCATGATATTATTCAAGAAAATTTCCCTCATCTCATCAGTGATGCAAAGATTCAAACACAAGAGATTCAGAGAACCCCTGCAAGACAACAAATGAGAAGAGATAACATATAATAATTTGCCTGAACAAAGTAGGTATAAAAGAAAAAAATCCTAAAAGCAGCAAGAGAAAAAAGTCAGACTACCTACCAGGGAAGACCAATTAGAATAGCAGCAGATTTATCTACAGGAACCCTTCAGGCTAAGAGAGCTTGGAGCCCATTATTCAAGGTTCTCAAAGATAAACAATTTCAACCAAGAATAACCTACCCCGTCAAACTAAGCTTTGTCAGTGAGGGAGAATTAAAATCTTTCCCAGACATCCAATCCCTAAGAACTTATGCTGCCTCCAGACCACCTCTACAAGAAACACTTAAGAAAGTATTACCCACAGAAGAAAAAGAAAAAAGAATAGCAACATTCTTCCCAAGAGTACAGGAAAAGATGAATCAACCAAAAAATTAAAAGAAATACAACAAACAAACAGAAACAACAGGACTTCTATAAGAACCTCATGACAGGGATAAACCCTCACATTTCAATAATTAGCCTGAATGTGAATGGACTAGTTGCACCACTGAAAAGACATAGAATGGCAAAATGGATAAAATATCATGAGGCAACAATATATTATCTCCAAGAGGTTCAACTCAACAGAAAGAACACTCACAGACTCCAAGAAAGAGGATGGGAAGCAAAATTTCAGGCGAATGGAACACAAAAGAAAGCTGGAGTTGCAATCTTAATCTCAGATAAAATACCTTTTACACTATCCAAAATTTAAAAAGATGAAGTAGGTCACTAAATAATGATAAAGCTTCAATTCATCAACAAGAAATACCCATCCTAAACATATGCACCCAACATAGGATCACCGACATTTGTAAAGCAGCTTTTAGGCAAATGTAAAGAAGTGATAGACTCTAACACTATCATAGCTGGGAACTTTATACCCCACTCACAACCCTAGACAGATCATCAAGACAAAAAAAATCAGTAAGGATATCCAGAACCTCAATGAGACTCTTGAGCAAATGGGCTTAATTGATATCTACAGAACACTCCACCCAACGACCACAGAATATACATTCTACTCATCACCACATGGAATGTATTCCAAGACTGACCACATCACTGGCCATAAATCAAACATAAACAAACTTCATAACATTGAAATTTTTCCATGCATCTTCAGACCACAGAGGAATAAAAATAAATATCAACACCAATTAAAGTTGCCCCCAAACCCACAAAGACATGGACACTAAATAGTATGATGCTAAGCATCCTGGGTCAACAATGAAATCAAAACAGTGATTAAAAGGTACCTGGAAACAAATGAAAATGAAGAAACATCTTACCAAAACCTCTGGGATGCCATGAAATTAGTAGTAAGAGGGGAATTCATATCTTTACAAACACATGTGAAGAAAATGGAAGGATCACAAGTTAACAGCCTAACATGTCACCTAAGGAAGCTGCAAAAGCAAGACAACAAAAACCCTAACTTCAGCAGAAGAATCCGAATAACCAAAATAAAAGCCCCAATCCAGGACACAGAAAACAAACAAACAAAAAATATAAAAAAATCAATGAAACAAAAATCTGGTTCTTTGAAAGGATAAACAAGATTGATGGTCCCCTAGTCAGACTGACCAAGGAAAAGAGATAAAAAGCCCAAATAAACTCAATCAGAAACACAAAAGATGAAGCCAAACTGGCGCTGAAGAAATATAAAAGATTATCAGAGACTACTATGTACACTTTTAAGCAAACAGCCTTGAAAACCTAAAGGAAATAGAGAACTTTCTGACATCACACAACCTCCTTAGGTTGAAACAAGAAAAAACTGAGACCCTGAATAGACCAATAACAATCAAGGAAATTGATTATGTCATAAGAAAACTTCCTACAAAAAAAAAAAAAAAAGCCCGGGACAAGATGGTTTTCCAGCAGAGTCCTACAAAACATACAAGGAGGAACTGATACCAATCCTATGGAAAGTATTCCAGGCAACTGAGAAAGATGGAACTCTCCCCAAATCATTTTGTGAAGTTAACATCACATTGATACCCAAGCCAGGTAAATACCCAGTGAAGAAAGAGGACTACAGGTCAATATCTTTGATGTACATAGATGCTAAATTTTCAATAAGATGCTAGCAAACTGGATTCAACATCACATCTCAAAAATCATCCATCATGACCAGATAGACTTCATCCCTGGTATGCAAGGCTTTTTCAGCATTCATAAGACCATAAATGTAATTAAATACATCAACAGACATAAAAACAAAACCACATGATTATATCATTAGATGCAGAAAAAGCTTTTTGATAAAATCCAGCACCCCTTCTTTATAAAAACCCTTGAACATCTAGGCATAGGTGGAACATACCTCAAAATAGTAAATGCCACCTACGAGAAACCACAACCTGCATACTCCTAAACAGATAAAAATTGGAACCATTTCCCTGGAAAACTGGAACAAGAAAAGGCTGCCCACTCTCACTCCTGTTCAACATAGTTTTTGGAGTCCTAGCTAGAGCTATCAGAGAAGAGAAGCTGATCAGGGGTATCCAAACAGGAAAAGAGGAAGTCAAGTTATCTCTCTTTACAGATGACATGACTGTATACCTTAAAAACCCAAGAGAATCTGCCACTTTCACTGATAAAGGACTTTGCCAAAGTCTCAGGGTATAAAATAAATGTACAAAAACAACCAAATTTTATACACCGGTGATAAACAAACAGAAACCCCCCAAAGAGCATAATTCCATTCACAGTAGCCACAAAAAAAAAAAAAGATATACCTTGACATCTTCCTAACCTAAGACATAAAAGACCTTTACAATGAAAACTACAAAACACTGCTCAAAGAAATCAAAGATGACACAAACAAGTGGAAAAATATTCCATGCTCATGGACTGGAAGAATCAACATTGTTAAGATGTCCATTTTACCTAAGGTAATCTACAGATTTGAAGAAATACCCATCAAATTAACAGCAACATTCTTCTCAGACATAAAAAAAAATATACAGGACTTCATCTGGAATCATAAACAACCAAGAAGAGCCAAAACAATTGTCAACAACAACAACAAAAAAAGCAGGAAATATCACACTCCCAGACTTTAAACTTTATTATAAAGCTACAATAATCAAAACAGCCTGATATTGGTTCAAGAACAGGCATATATCTAATGGAATAGAATTGAGATTTCAGAAGCAAAACCTCAATTTCTCTACCAACTCACCTTCAATAGTAGTGGGAAACTGTTGGGGCAGGGAGGGGCAGGGAGCAGGTGGGATTGACAGTAGTTGATATCTGCCTGGGGAAGCGGGGGTCACCTCATCAATTAAGGTTCCTGCACAATGAATATTTGTGGAACTAACCCTGAATTGTACCCCACAACTATAAAATAAAAATTAAAAGTAGAAAACAAATAAAAATAATTAAAAAAGAAAATGAGAGAAAGAAAGGGTAAAGATTTTGTCCAAGGTCAGACAGCTAGCACAGGCTAGCAAGGATGCAATTAAGAAAAATATGACTTTCTTATCTTAAAATAAATTTGGAAATGGAAACATCTAGGTTTCCTTTTCATTAAGGAAATTTAAAAAGTTAAAATGTGACTCTTTCTTAAAACAGAGATTCAACTATATGAAACAAACAATGCACACGCCTGTGTTGTTCAGACTCAATATTATTATTGTCTCTGCTGATAGCAAAAGCTAAAAACAGAGAGCAGTGTTTACCAATTTGGTAAATTTTGACTCTACCTGCTAAGTAATAAGTCTGGACAAACAAGTAAAATTAAAATGTAATTTAACATAAATGTATATATATGTATATAATGCATATGGAATATAGGGATATATGAATTATTGGAAATGTATTACAATTTTACTAAGATTGATAGGCACAATTGCAATATAATATTTTAAATTAAAGGTTAATAAAAGTACATGGCATAGGATGTTTTAATAGGAAATAGAAGCAATTCATATGATTTTTTAATTAACTGTAAATAACATCACAGTATCTTTTTTACTTTTATTTGTCTTCAAGAAAATCAAAATAAAATTTGTTTTATTTTACTTTTTTCTGTTGATAGCTATTTCTTGTCTGACTCTTATCCCAGTCTAACTTGGGCAAAATTAATGTAATTTGAGATAGATTAATTTGAAAAATTATGAAGAATTTAAAGTGCAAAAGTTTCTAAGTTAAAATGTAATAAGATAGTTGTCTATATGTTACAATAGATACCATTTTAACACTCATATTTTTAGCAAATATTATCTCACTATTGATATATTACTTAGAATTCTCTGAAGGACAAAATTTAAGAATTTCAAAACTAATTTTAAAATATTAATTTATATGATATTTGTCCTGAGCATTAGGACAATCTCCAGTAGATAACAAGTGCTCTGTTGAACAAAGGTTTCTGCAGTATAGACTCATGGTGTGGGCTTGATGAATCACATTTTTTGTTCTTTCTGTGGGCTGTGGAAGGCATTTATAAAAGATGCTGTAGTGGTAAGGATGAGTCATATCAGCCTGAGGATTTCAATTTCTCTGTGAAAGTCAAATTAATTTTGGCACAGGGATTTGGTAAGTTTCCTTGGCCTTATTAATAAAATGCTAATATTACATGAGTTTTCAACCAACCTAAACATTTCCATATTTAGTGCTTGCTGTTTACTGATTAAAAAATGCATACTTTGTGTTACATTGGTTAAATTCAGACATTGTTTTTATATAGCAAAATTCTTTACTAACACTAGTTGCAAATCAAATGAAATTGTCTTGACAAGAGGTAATCATAAGGACCTCTCCTCCTAATCTTGCCCCCCAACCCCACCTCAGCTAAAAATATTTGCTGCAAATGTCCTTTTATAGGAGAATCTGGTCTCAGGATATGGAAAAGAAAAGGATCATTGCATATATAAATGTCTTGTTTGAAAATTAAATCCAATAGCAGCACAAAGGCCTAAAAGGACCAATTTTTAGATGGCCATTTGGTGGGAAACTCTTTGCTCTGTTAGCATCTATTTTAACCTGCTTGTATACATTATTTAGTTTTTCAGCTTTAACTTTGCAGATATTCAACTGCAAATGCTACTTGCTGTATTGTACACTCCAACACCTTGAACAGTAGCCTTTAATTATCATTTAAATGCATTAATAATTTATAGAAGAAACATTTATTCTTTAGTTGTCTACTTTAAATGAAAGTATTATTTATCAAAGTATACATAAAAAAGAATACATTAAAAATAAAAAAACATTAAATTTTTAAATAAGTTGTAAGTAATCAATTTCAAGAATTTACATAGAACTTTATAACCAAAGTAAACAACCATTAAAAGACAGATAATTTGATTCAGTATTTTGTTCCTTGAAAATACTGGAATATCTTTTTTGGATAATGCATATATTTCTGTTATTGAAAAATATATGCTGCTTTCAGTAGTCAGCTGAATTCATACATATTATCTTGCAAATAATACCATTTTAAACTTATTCAGGGACTTGGGTTTTTAAAATTTGATTTTGTTAGTTATTTTACTCAGGTGAAGTAAATATTTATAGCACATGTAAGCGATTGTCAAATTAGTATAGCATAGTATTCCGATTGTTGTCTGTAATATTTTATACCATTCGCATTTGCATTTAATTGCAGCTTTGATACAATTTAGCCAACCCTTCAATATATTTATAAAAAGAGCACTACTGAGACTTTATACAATGGAAAAAAATAACTGAATTTGCTAACAGAATTATTTACCCAAAGGTATATAAGTTTTCATTCTATCCATTTTTTTCCTTAACTGATTTTATTTTTTAACACCTACTGGTGGGGAAAATCACTAGAATCATAACTAATGCTGTTGTGAGGTACATAAACTGGTTGGCACTGGTATTCTCAACTAAACAGGCACTCCACATTGTTTATGAACTTAGTATGGCAACTTCTTAAGTGTGATAGGATCTGGTACCCCACATCTAGATGTCTCTGAATTTCACCCTTGTACTGATGCCGAGATGAACTGAAATGGGGACAAATACTTCTCTTACTTGGAAACATGAAAATATTTCAAACTAGGTTGAACTGTAACAAACAATTAACCTATAGTTATTATGTAATATAATGGGTTGAATATTATCCCCCCAAAACTAGGTTTATGTTCAAGCACCACAGTACCTGTAAATGCCATATTATTTGGAAATAAAACCTTTACAGATAAAATTAAGTTAAAGATCTCAGGATGAAATCACTCTGAATTTAGTTTTGGATCAAAGATATTCAAAACACAGACACAAGCAAGAAGATCAAATGAAGACAGAGGCAGCAGTTAGAGAGATGGTTACATAAGCCGAGGAGTACCAAGAGACACCAGTAGCTAGAACAGGCAATAAAAGATTCTCCCCTAGAGTCTTTGAAGGAAGTGTGGTCATGCCAACACCTTGATTTTGGTCTTCTGATCTGTACAACTGGGAAAGAAAGAATGTTATTCTGGCAGCTCTAGGAAAACTAATAAATGACTCCACTATTTTGTTAAACAAAGAACATTTTAAATATATGTTTTTAAATGCATATCACTTGGTTATCATAAGCATCCAGTTTACTATCAGACATGATTATACTTAACATTAATATTATTATGTTGTTGCAATAATGTTTTACATCATATAAGGTTTGTCTAGAGATGGTATCACTGAACACCATCCCCACTCCCTTCCGTTCAAGGCCTTTTAAAATATATGCTGCTTTGATATAGACTGAATATTTATGATCCTTCAAATTTCATGTTAAAGCTCTAACCCCCAATGGGACAGTTGTTGGAAGTGGGACCTTTGGGAAGTAATTAGATTTAGATAAGTTCATGAGGGTAGGACCCTCAATAATAGAATTAGTGTTCTTATAAGAAGATAGAGTACATAAATCTCTTCTTTTCTCCTTCTGCCATGTGAGGACACAGTGAAAAGGCAGCTGTCTGCAAGCCAGGAAGAGGGCCCTCTCCAGGAAACAAATCTGTTAGCATCTTGATGTCGGTCTTTTCAACATCAAAGACTATGAGAAATAAATGGGTGTTGTATAAGCCAGCCACTGAGTTGATTAATGAAGGCTTGAACATGGTGAAGAGATAGTACAAAAACTAATTTCAGGAAACTATTTTAAGGTTTAAGATCTGAAGCAAAAATCACTTAAAAATTACCACCTACTCCATTTACATTACAAAATTAAGGAAATTTATGTTTTATTCAAGCCATTTAAAATGAGCACACACTCCCTGAAGAAGCAATTAATAACCCATGAATGTTAATTATGTTTGCCCAGTTAATTTCCTCCAGTATTACATTGCAGGAAAGATTTGAAATTGATGAAACATTCTCTATTTGAAATGTCACTTATTGACTAAAGGCTAACTATATGAAGCTCAGAAATGTATTTTTGTCAAGAAATTTGATCTTGTAAAACATCCTAAAGTTGAGAATGAAGTTTACAGTTCAAGTATTCAGTAAACCTGCTTGCAAAACTGAGTTCCAGCTTGTTCAATTTTAAAGATAATTTTCTTGATCTCTGCTCCATAAACTTTATTAAATTATTTCTGTAAAGGCTACTCCTTGACACAATTTTAAACTTCCACCAATAATATTCCAATATATTGTTAAATTGAATTTAGCTTAAATGACTAAGAATATGGTAGAAAGGAACACTTTCCCAAACTAACTCTTTCTTTGATATTTAGGAAGTCATTGATCATAGTTACACTTTGCTAGCAAGCACCTCGCTAGTGATTTCTTCAAGAAAACACAAAGTTAAGGCAATCCAGGTGAATGACCTTACTCAGCCTTCAATCAGGTTACATCCATGAGTAAGGCCAGTTTTAGAATGAAGTCACTGCTGTTTAAGACAGAGCATAAAGACAGATCAAACCTCAGTCACTGATAATATCACTCAATTTCTGACCCAATCAATTTGAGGACTTCCAATTCCTCCCTTCATGCTGTCGTATGTAATAATACATTTTTAAACTGCTGAAGTCACAATGAGTGAATGCTTCCCTTAATTATAGCTCTTAGCATTCTAATTATTCAAGCAGAGTTTAGTATTCCAGAGAAAATGCTTAATTCATTTTCATTTTTTTTAGGATTTCAATTTTGAGAGAAGATTTTAGTTGATCACTAAATTGATAGGAAAGAACAGAGATTTACTATATAGGCCCTGTTTCCGCATACATAAAACTTCCCCCAATGCCAATATTCCCCCACCAGAGTGGTACAATGGTTGCAATCAATGAGCCTATATTGATAAATCATTATCACTCAATGTAAATATAAAGAATAACATTTAACATTTAATTATTTTGTTTACAATTTAGTAGCATTGAGTAAATTAACAATGATGTGTAATCACCACTGTTTTAATAACTTTTGTATCATCTCAAACAGAAACTATGTAGCCATAAAGCAGAAATTATTTATCCTTTTTCCCACTCCCTAGAAATTTGCAATCTGCATTTTCTCTATACAAATTTGACTTTTCAAGATATATTATATAAGTGGAATCACTATTTGTCCTTTTTTGTCTGGCTTACTTTATTTAGCATAATTCTTTGAAGGTTTATCCATGTTGGAGTATGCATCAGAACTCAGTTCCCTTTTTAGGAATGAATAATATTTCCTTGTATGTACATCTCACATTTTGTTTATACGTGCAAACTATGTTGTTTACACTTTTTGACTTTTGTGAATAAGAATTTGACTTGCCGGGCTCGGTGGCTCAGCCTGTAATCCCGCGCCTTTGGGAGGCTGAGGTGAGTGGATTGCCTGAGCCCGCGGGTTCGAGACCCGCCTGGGCAAGTGAGACCTCATCTCTACAATAAATCAAAAAAATTAGCCGGGCATGGTAGCGCGCACCTGTAGTTCCAGCTACTTGGAAGGCTGAGGCGGAAGGATCACCGGAGCCCAGCAGGTCGAGGCTGCGGTGGCCGGGAGCGGCCACTGCACTCCAGTCTGGGCGACAGAGTGAGACTCCAACTCAAAAAAAATAATAATAATAAATAAAAAATAAAAAAAAGTAAGCAGTGATATTTCATTTTTTACACTAAGAGAAAGACCTTCACTCTTTTCTTTTAACTATTGATTTCTTTAACATGTTTATTTGAATTTTCCTTTTGAGAACAACTTCTCTTTCGTGTTGTACTCTGTATTTGAGTTACACTAAAAGCATTGTACTTTTGAACATTTGAAATTAAATCTATGTTCCCATATAAAATACCTCTTTAATAATGTTCATAACAACTTTATTTGAAATAGCCCCAAACTGGAATCAACCCAGGTGTTCTTCAGTGAGTGAATGGCTAAAGAAATTGTAGTACATCCATACCATGGAATACTACTCAGTAAAAAAGATGAACTTAGATACAACTTAGATGAATCTCAAGGATATTACGCAGAGTAAGAAAACCAATCTCAAAACATAACATACTATATGATAATATTATATAATAATACTCTTGAAATGGCAAAATTATAGAGATGAGAACAGATTAGTAGCTGCTGAGGGTTAGAGAACTGGGAGGGGGCACAGGGTACAGAAAACAGTTGGAGGTGATTTATAAAAGGAAATGGGAGGGATCCTTGACTGTGGTGGTGGATACATGAACCTATGCATGTGATAAAACTGCATAAAATTAAGTATACACATACACAAATAACTCCATGAGTACAACTGAGGAAATCTGAATAACACTAGTGGATTGTATCAATGTTAATATCCTGTTGTGATAATGTACTATAGTTTTGCAAGATTTTATCTTTGGGAAAAGCTGTGTACATAATATCTTTTTGTATTATTTCTTATAATTGAATGTGAATTTATAGTTGTTGCCAAAGAAAAAGTTTAATTAAAAATGTAGGCTGGGTGTGGTGACTTATACCTAGAATTCCAAGTACTTTAGGAGGCTAAGGTGGGAGGACTGCTTGAGCCCAGGAGTTCGAGTCCAGTCTGGGCAAGATAGTGAGACCTCATCTCTACCAATAAATAACATACATTTTTTAAATAGGTGAGATAAATTTTAATAATATATTATTTAACCCAAAGTATGCAAAATATTATTATGTTAACATGTAACCAATACAAGAATGTTAATAAGAAAAAGCTCATCTTTAATCACAGTAAATTCAATAATATGTCCTTAAGATTTTTGTTTTTATTCAGTTAGACAGAATTTGCAACCACAAAAGTATTATGGGGGATCTGGTAAGTCTTCCACATAACCCAAAACTTTTTTTCTTGCAGCTTTCTACCAAATCCTTCCCACCCTGCATGCGTCAGTTACATAAAGCTTTGAGGGAAAATCACCATCTTCGTCATGGAGGCCGAATGCAGTATGGCCTCTTCCTCAAAGGCATTGGTTTAACATTGGAACAGGCACTGCAGTTCTGGAAGCAAGAATTTATCAGGGGGAAGATGGATCCAGACAAGGTAATTTTGAATAATCAGATTGGTAACTGAAAATTTAATTTGGTCTGAAAACTAAAAGGTCTGTTTTTTGAATATGTTCCCTGAAATGTAGTTGAAAATTCTAAAAGATAAATGTGTTTATGATTTAGTTTAGTTGAAAAGAAACACTTATATTGATCTAATATGTGCTAAACAAGGGATTGGTAAAGGAGTTCTCTCCCTTGTAGATAGACTGCTAGTATACTGGAATTGCTTTCAGAGTAATGTAAACATATAGTCATTTTGAGGATTAGGCGATACTGTGAACAAATAAAGTAAAATTTTCTATTATGTTATGCAGAATCTCTCAGAGCATTTTTAGATAGACAGTAATCTCTATAAACCTGTGCAACCTCTTTTAAACCTTTCTGTAGCACTCAGATTCCCAATCCTACTCCTTATTTCTTTGTAATAGTGCTTACTAATAACATTTTATTTGGAAATATGACTTCTTGCCCCTTCTATGCCATGGCACTGTGTTATGAAGTAAATTTTAAATTGTCTATTTCTTGGTTTGCTTCCTTCTAAAGTATAAATTATAGAGCAAAGACTACTTACCAAGTAAATTTTATAACACTTTATTATATTTTATATTAGTTTGCTAGAGTTGCTATAACAAAATGCCACAGACTGGGTGGATTAAACAGTAGAAATTTCCTCACAGTTCTGGAGGCTGAAAGTCCAAGATCATGGTGTTGGCAGATTTGGTTCCTCCTGAAGCCTATCTCCCTGGCTTGCAGAGAGTCTTCTTTCTTTGTCCTCATGTGGTCTTTTCTCTGGTTGTGTGCATCTCTGATGCCTCTTCCTCTTAAAAATACACCAGCCGTATTGGATTAGGGCCCCAGTCATAAGATCTGATTTAATCTTAATTATCCCTTTAAAGGCTCTGTCTCTAAATACATTTACATTTGGGATTAGGGCTTCAACATGAATTTTAGGAGAACACAATTCAGTCTATCATATGTTTCTAGCTATATATTTATTAAAAAGCTCAGATCTTTTTATGACATCTTATAAAAAGCTGTTACAGTTTTTACAGACTTGTTTTTAAAAACTGTCTTCATTCAGCCTGGGCAACATAGTAAGACTTCATCTCTACAAAAATAAAAAAATTAGCCATGCATGCTGGCACTCGCCTGTAATACCAGCTACTTAGGAGGTTGAGGCAGAAGGACTGCTGGGCCCAGAGGGTTGAGGCTGCAGTGAGCCGTGATCATGCCACTGCACTCCAGCCTGGGTGACAGAGTGAGATCTGTCTCAAAACAAAACAAAAAAAACTGTCTTCATTGATAATTATCCACAGAATCTTAAATAAGACATTGAATAGGATTTTCTTTGAACACAGTTTTGAATAATGTTTTTTTAGATCCCTAATATATTTGTTTTATTTTAAAGGTAATATATTCTGATTGTGGAAAAAATGAAAAATACAGGAAAAAAATGTCATCGCTTGATTCAGAAGTAATTACTGTCAACATTGTAGCCTGTCTAGTCGAGATAACTAAATATCATTTTGTCTTCCCCATTTTAAAAGTTGACATTATAATTTTTCTTTGTTTTGACTAATCTTTGGAAACATAATTTCAATTAGTTGCATAATACTATATCCTTTGAAAATGATGTAATTTGTTTAATTATTTCCCTGTTTTGGGACATTTTGTTGTGCCAATTTGACTCTGTCATAAATGTTATTGCAACTATCCTGAGGATATATAAATCATTGGTTATAGTTCTGATTATGTCCTTTTTATATACATATTCACCAGGATATAAAATTATCTGATAAGAAAATATGCACAGTTTTAAAGTTTTGATGCATTCTATGAAATAACTTTTCAAAAAGATTTTAAATTAGACCCTCCCAAAGCTATTTGAGAATCTTGGTCTGCCATTGACATCCTTATGTGTAGTATTACTTGAAAATACTTCTTATTAAGAATTTGATGTTATGATGCATTAGAGTTCTATGATAAACCAGAACCGTGTGTATAATTTATCTTTCTCACACAAACACACACAGAATAAGAGAGGGAGAGAGTCAATGAGAGTGCATGCTATTATTATAAGGAATTGGCTCACATGTTATGGAGGTTGACAAGTTGGAGACCCAGGAGAACCGATAGTGTAGCTCTAGTCTGAGTCCAAAGGCCTGAAAACCAGGAAGTGATGATGTACAGTTAATCCTTGGAAAACACAAGTTTTGAACTGCATGGATTTACTTAATATGTGGATTTGTTTTGGTACGTAAACTGGAAAAATTTTTGCAACAATTTGAAAAAAACTTGCAGATGAACCTTATAGCCTAGAAATATTGAAAAAAAATATTTTAAAAGTCAGGTATGTCATGGATGCATAAAATATATATAGATACCAGTCTGTTTTGTCACTTACTACCATAAGATATACACATGGTGTTGATAATATACAAATGAACCACCTTTTGCAGCTTCCAGTTACCTGCTACAGATTACGGTCTTATAATTTTGGTCTTATTGCTACTTAATGTTTATTGTTTTTTACTCATTTTTTAATCTGTATCCTACAGAGTAGAATATAAACTATATAAAAGCTGGTATCTTGTCTTTCTTGTTCACTGCTGCATGTTCAGGCACCTGGAACAGTGCCTGACTCATAGCAGGCACTCACCCTAGAGGTGGTAGAAGCCTGGACAAAAGTTTTAAAGCACAAAAGTTTTTTAAAAAATCAATGTTGGATCATATGATCAGAAATGTTCCCAGTGTTATTGTGGCAAAAGTTGAGTCTGGAGACATACTTTTTTTACCTAATTACCATAGATAGATGATTAATAGGAACTGGTCTTGCTGAGTAGGTAGCTGGCAACTGGGATCAAGTTAGCTGTATAGGGTTAATCGGTTACATAATTTAGTTAAGTATACATAATTGCACAACTTTGAATATTTACTAAAGTTATATAATGAATCTGGGATGTTCTGAAGGTTTACTGAAAAAAGAAAATAGCATGAATAAAGTTTCCACTTTGGTTCAAATTTGGCCTTTCTAAATACAGATTTCTGATCATATGGTCCAACATTGATTTTTTAAAACTTTTGTGCTTTAAGATTTTAATCTACTTGGTAATGGATTATACTGAGAGAAATAGAAGTAATTGGGACACAGTTACAAGACCTGATGGTAAAAGAAAGTTGTGTTGAGGTAGTGGAGTGGGAAAGTTATTACGGTAGAGCATGTTAAAAGATTAATTGATTAGGATTGCCAGAAGTGAGTGGCTAGATTAGTAGAGAGGTAGCTAAGGATAAGAATATACACTGAGCAAGGGGTGAGGGGAACATAGGGAAAACATTGTGCACTTTTCCATTATTTGCTTTTCTTTTAAAATTCTTTTTAAAATTTCTTTAAAATTCTTTGTTAGCTAACTTGGGAATTGTGGTTTTGGATGCTGTCATTTAAAAGTCTCTGTTTCTAGATTTCTTCTTGGACTTTGCCTTTTCAGTCTAGGTGAATACTGTTTTACTTAGATTCATATTGTACTTGAGGAGAAGGGATTTTAGTATTAAAACATCAGCCATTTCCAAGAGAACATTCTGTTATTGTGAACCATCTTGGAACAAACCAATTGCTTTGCACAGTATAACTTACTCCCCAAATATTTTTTTCATAATTAGGGTTTTTCTCTTTAGATTTAATAGCATTGAGTATAAATATGATATATTAGAAATTTAAAAATAAAGCCCTTTTTAGTTAACTCTTGTCCGTGGAGGATGGGGACATTTGAAAATTGCACTTAGTTTGTCACATGGGATTCTTTGGATTTGAGAATGAGAAGTATTCAAAGTTTTGAATGTCTGATTTCTTAAATAATGTCCTGGATTCCTGAAATAAATGCACCTATGCTTTAGGAAAATAAAATGTATTTAATTAATAATAGTAAAATTTTTCTTAGTTGTAATTATAATTTACATGTCAGTCTACCAAAAAAGAAGCCTCACTTTGAATGCAAGAGATAAAATTAACTGAACCTCTATTTAAAGCATGAAAAAACATACCACTAAAATATTCCTTCACTTGGTACTTGGATATTAAATCATTTCAGCCATTAGCTTTGCTAAGAATTAAATTGAACTGGATAATTCTTCGAATAAATTCAAAGCAACGTGTCCTTTCCATCAGATTGCTTATAGTGTTGTTGTTCTGAATTGCTTTAACCTGGCTCTATTGGATATTAAGCACAACATAGATCATGTACATTTTATATAGCTGGAATTTCTGTCCCTGATGATAGCATACTTAAGGTCTACTACATGTTATAATTGGGTCAGGGACCATTTAGCACTGTTTAAAAAGTTTATCTTTCATCCCAGAATCCAGCTTGTATCATGACTTATGTTGCTGAAAATTGACTACCAAAGGATTCAATATTTGGCTGGTGGTGTGTGAATATATGAAACATATTTATTGTTAGGATTTTTTTCCCCTCAAAGACCAATGGATTTCAGCATCAGCAGCATTTGAGAATTTATTAGAAATGCAGATACTCTTAATCAAATCCTGGGGCAGAGCCCACTATTTGTGGTGTAACAAGCATTCCAGGTGAAACTGACACATACTAAAGATTGGGAACCACTGTTTAAATATTACGTGTCTTAGTCTGTTTTCTACTGCTTATAACAGGATACCTGAGACTAGGTAATTTATTAATAAAATTAATTTATTTCTTATAGTTCTGGAGGCTAGGAAGTCCCAGGCTGAGGGGCTGTATCAGGTGAGAACTTTCTTGCTGGTGGGGACTCTGAGGAGTCCTGAGGTGGCATAGGTATCATATTGCGAGGGAGTTGAGCATGCTAAGTGCTTTCTCAGGTCTCTTTCTCTTTTTATAAAGCCACCAATGCATTTCCGTGATAACTCACTAATCCATTAGCTCTTTAGTCCATTAATGATTAATCCATTCATGAAAGTGGAGCCCTCATGATCCAATCATCTCTTAAAGCTCCACTTCTCAATAGTGTCACATTGAGATTTAAGTTTCATTATGAGTTTTGGTGGGAATAAATATTCAAACCATAGCACACTTGTAAAAATCTAAATTTGTTGTTGCTTATTCATGTATAGGCATTTAAATTCTTCATCTTTTATTTGTCTGCTTCTGTTGACGATTTTAGCATACTGTGTTGTCCTTTGTCAATAATTCACACATATATTTGAACCCCTACTAATACCAGTTACTAGTATATACTAAATGAATATGTATAGCAGAATTTTTCAGCTGGCAAACTGTTAATTAATGTCCAATGTACTCCAATGTTGATCCCACGAACCCTTAGGGAAGCTAGACTGGGCCTGGGGTACTCAGAGCTAATTGCCTTCAACTGTGAGCAGCTTCTTCCATTTATCCTAGAGTACTTTACATATATCATTTTATACGTGTTCAGTGACATGGAAAAGGTTGGAAAGAACTGGTATAGAGTAAGACTTGGAGTCAGACTGCATTCAGGTTTATTTCACTATAAACAATCTGTATTATCTAGGCAAGTTACCTGACATGGGTCTTCATCTGTAAAACATAGGCAATATGTAGATATGTCTTTGTCTGTATATCATTTATCTATACTTTATTGATGTGGGAAGGATTCAGTAAATACTTAGTACAGATTTTGATGTGTAGTAAGTGCTAGCTAGTCTTACTCTAGGTGTTCATAGGAAAGACGTTAGCTTGGCATGGAGTAATTAGCAAAGTTTCCACAAGTAGAATAAAATTCATACTGGCTTATTCAGGGGTTTCATATAACCTTGAATGGAGGGGAGGGTTAAGGGCAAAGAAGGGAAATAAGGACTGAATTTCAGCAGTGATAGTTTCTTTTAGTAAATGTTCAAGGCATATGGTGTAATGGATTTCAGACGTTCTTGGGAGCTCTTAGGTTTCACAGCAGAGGGCAGGAATTGACAGGGGAGATTGAGTTGCCTGGTTTCTGGCCTCTAACAAGCGTAATGGTATGTTCTTCTACTCTCATGTGTTGGTGTTCTGTGTATGATTTCGGTTAGAAGTAGAATTTTGCTACTTAAGAATGTTTAAAAAATACTGTTCTAGTTTATGTATAGTGTCAAATTTAGGAAAGTAATAGGAGATGAGTAAAGAGGAGAAAAAGAGAGAGAGTGCCAGAACATAGTTGCTTTCTGTGAGTGTTGTTTTTTGGACAGGAGAACTCCATTAGTGAGTTTTAACCTGGAGAGTTATATTTTTAGAAAATTTAATATGGGTATAGTATGAAGAATCGAAATGGGGAGAGACTAGGAATGAGATAAATAGTTGAGCAGGTTAGGTCTTGTGATAGTGGAATGAACAAAGGGGAAAGTGTGGATCCAGAAAAATGTTTTGAGGAATAATTTATAGGACAGCATGAAGGAAGATTAAATTTAACTCAGTGGTCAACCAATGCCATATAAAAGGGTTAGAAGCTCCATTAACCAGGTAATGGGCAGGGAGCCGATTGACTGGGACCAGAGTGGAGGTGAAATGGATTGTGATCTTGATTCCTCTTTGGTTTTGATTTTGAGAAATACCCATTGTTTGGAACAGAAATGAAGGAACTTAGAGTGAAAACAGGATTATCAGAAAAATTGGAGTAGAAAAGAGAAAATAAGAGTCTGGGTTCCTAGGACTAAGAATGAGGAGAGTTTCAAATGCGGATTATTGGTACTTTCAAGCCTGAGAAAGGCATGGATATTGTTTTTAGGAAATCATTTTAAAGAAAAAGAACATGAGCCAGATTTCCTAGTCTTACCACATGAAGAAATGGAGGTAATGGGAATAGAGTATTTGTTCTCTATTTGTTTGAGAAGTCAGGAAGGAAAAGAAATAGAACATAATAGTTATAGAGCTTGCCTGTGCCGAGCAAAGATCATGTGCAAGCTGGGTGGGCAGGAGTGAAACTCACGGAGATGGAGGATGTACTGGGAGTAATTGAGGAAACAAGACCCGAGGAGATGGAAAGATAATTTTAAACACATATTTATAATGGAATTGTTATATAATGTGACTGGCCCCCTCCCACACAGTGCTTACTGAATGTAGGGTCTGTTTTTGTCTTTCTTACCATTATGTACCCAGTACTTGATGTGATACCTGACAGGTCATAGGTGCACAATAAAATTTGTTGAATTAATGAGTTGCATAAGGAGTTTGGTGAGCATCCCTATTTGTCTGACACCTGACAAATATATGAGAAATTATGAATCGGTAAAGGAATGTTTAAAGATAGAAAGAAGAGCTGTGGAAGCTCATGCCCACTGCCTCTCTCTTCAGTAAAATAAGCAGGAAGATCACTTACCAGAAGGATTTGATAAAATTAGGGCTTAAGGAAAGTCTAAAGAATGTGGAATAACAACTTCTGGAAGTATGCTAAGGTATCGGCCGATGGTAAATGAAAAGATTGCCAAGCTACACAATGGTTACTGAGTGCCTAACATATGCAAGATACCATAATTAATACTTTACAAATACCATCTTATGGAATCCTTTAAAAAATTCTAGTAGATAAGCACTATTTATGTCCAGTTTACCAATGAGAAAACAGTGCTAGGCCATACATTGCTAATTGGCTAAGTCAGCACTATTATATTGCTTATTTTAGCAGTAGTGTCTCATGGCCTCAGAGCAAAAGCAGAGAGGACATAAGGTACAGTTTATTCAGGTTTAGAAATTGGCCAAGCAGACATGCTGCTTTAAATCCTTCCTGTGTTTCTTATTTAATTTAATCCACAACACCATCATGAGGTAAATATTATCCTCCTTTTATGGAAAGCTTAATGCATTTTCCACAGTCAACAGAGGTGTCTTATTATTACGACCCAGGACTGTTTTTTTCCATACCCTGTGCTTTTGTCAGTGCTCTCAGGAGTAAGATGAGGCATGCTGTTTAAGATGACTCTGATGTCAAAACTATGTAAACTTTAAGAGGACACAATTTAGAATAGAGGTTTTCAGTTATTGGGGACAATGATAATGCCTGCTAAAATGTTGCAGAGAATTAAGTGTATATGTGAAATGCTGTGTAGTCTGTAATGTACTAAACAAATATCAGTTAATAAGTTTAGAATATTGATAAACGGGTTTTCCTATAATCATTCACATGTTTTCTCAATATATTTGAAAACCTATTAAACTTGTAGACACAAACCTTAATTAGTTTTCTAATTGGTTATGTTTTGGGTTTCATTTCAAAGAACACTTTGTTTTGCTTGAATGTTTGTGTTAGTAATCTCCTAGTAAAGTAATTTGAATGTAATAAAAAATAGTTTCTTGCAAAAGTAGTCTAATCTTAATCATTATGGTTTTTTGTGCAGCAGTTTTGAAGATACTTTTAACAGCTACCAAGGCATCTGGAATATATATGTTTAAGTTTTACTGTAATAAAACTTCTGTTATATTCTCTCTTCTAGATATTTTAATGTAGAATAAAGATGTGTATGTGTTAAGGGTTTAACTCTTATCTCCATGGCATTTAGAATACTAATTCTGGATTGCACACTATAAGAATTAATATTTAAACATTGACTTGAGCAGGTAGGACTTGCTTTCATGAATTGTCAAGAGGCTAGCTAGTCAAATTTTTAATTAAATTATGTATTGAGTTAAGTCTATTATTTGAATAAAACAGGTGTTATTATCCCCCTCCTAACACTCTTCTGGTAAAAATTAGCTTTAAGTAAATGTAATTGCTTTTGATGTTCTACTCAAAATACTTTTCAATTCTTAAGTTATGGAAATAAGATAAAAAGTAGAAGACTTCAACTCTAATCATTCATTAAAAAATGTCATTTTGCCAGTCATACTTTATGGATTATGCTGATATATTAAAATGACATTTTATCTAACATTTCAAAAGGTGGGTCAAATTTTTGTTTGGAAAATGAAGATGGAATATGTATCTTCTTAAGAAGGTGCCAATTTTAAGATTTCAGGAGTATGTCTTAATGGGCCATGACTTGGTGGTAAATTGTCTCTGGATAAATTGGATATGTGTAAGTTTCAAAATGGGTCAGACTTCTGATACTAAGGGATTTTTCTTTGGCAAATGTGTTAAAGTTAGGAATCTCACAGACTTGAGCTGTGGAGAAGCTATATTCTTGGCTTTCTTTAACACCCCTGTGATTATCATCCATCATTTGCTTGTAAATCTTTCTTGAATGTATTTATTTTACTTTTTAAAAAACTACTTTGCACCATCTTTCCAGTTAGTTTACTTCTGTATAGAGTTTTATTTTTAATATAGCCAGACAGCTATTTTGCACCTCCTATGTGCATTGCTCTTTGCAGTAAGATAATACAGTTTCTATACTTGTGGGGACTCATAGGATGACTGTATTTTAATGGTATGGTAGTGGTTGTATGCAGCTCAATCAAAAAAGCAGGAATCCGAGCCAGGTGAGGGATAGAGGGATGTTTATTCAAGGGGAAATCTAGATGGTTGCTGTATTGGACTGGTAAGAATGTCAGCTTTTGCCGGGCTCGGTGGCTCAGCCTGTAATCCCGCACTTTGGGAGGCTGAGGTGAGTGGATTGCCTGAGCCCGCGGGTTCGAGACTCCCCTGGGCAACTTGGCGAGACCTCATCTCTATGATAAATTTAAAAAATCAGCCGAGCATGGTAGCGCGTGCCTGTAATTCCAGCTACTCGGAAGGCTGAGGTGGAAGGATCGCCGGAGCCCAGCAGGTTGAGGCTGCAGTGGCCGGGAGTGGCCACTGCACTCCAGTCTGGGCAACAGAGTGAGACTCCAACTCAAAAAAAAAAAAAAGAATGTCAGCTTTTAAGTGAAGCAAAGCTTTTATTTTTTTTTTAACATATTTTTTATTTTAAAATTGTGGGGGTACAGTTAAGGGTTAGGTATACAAATATGCATTGCGCAGGTACCCTTGTTTATGAGGTGTGCCCCCCATCCCCAGACAGATAATGACTACCGTTAATCCCACCTCCCTTCCCCTCCCTGTCCCCCCCATAGTTTGCCGCCACTGTCAATCCTTTTCTTATAGTGTTACGATAGTTGTTCAAAGTCCACTTATGAGTGAGAACATGTGATACTCAGATCTTTGTTTCTGTGAGAGATCATTTACTAGTATAAACTCCAATTCCATCCAGGTTGCTGCGAAATTCATGATTTTATTCTTTTTTATGGCTGCATAATATTCCATTGTATATATGTACCAAATTTTTAAAATCTAGTCCTCTTTTGATGGACAGCATGGTTGGTTCCATGATCTTGCTATTGTGAGCAATGCTGCGATAAACATATGTGTGCAGCTATCTTTTTTATAGAGTGATTTGTATTCTTCAGGGTATATTCCCAGTAGGGGGATTGCAAGGTCATATGGAAGGTCAATTTTTAGAGCTTTTAGGAAATGAAAATAAGTTCAGAGAAGAATGAGACGTAGAAACACAGGTTAAAATCTTCAGTGGTGATGATGGACTGGTAAGGTGCCCTAAGAAGTAGATTGCTTTTTGACTTTGATATCTAGAATAATCTTGTCCTAGGGGGCTGTTTAAGGAGTGTATTTCATTCATCCATTCAACAAATATTTACTGAGTATCTCCAAGCAGTCTTCTAGATACTGGAGGTATAGTAGTGAACAATACAGACAAAAATATCAGTACTCTAGAGCTTACATCCTGGTAGGGGAGAGACAGTAAACAAGTAAGTGAATTATATGATGTATTAGTTAATGATAACTGCTATGAAGAAATATTTTCAGGGAGAAGATGGGGCATGCAGGGTAGTATCTAGGTGTGGCTGTAATTAGGCAGTCAAAGATGGCTTAAGCAAAATCATGACATTTTAACCACAACTTAGCTTTACATAAGAGCTTGATATTACTGTTTATCATATCATAGTGGGGTATGAATGTAGGTATCAGTGTTCACTATTTTACAATGAAGAAAACTTGAGGCAAGGAAAACTGCCTAACTATACACAGAAATATAGACCTGGGTCCTCAGAACTCTTTGATATTGTGGATTTGGATCTATGGAGGTTGAGCTGCAGTGCAGCCAGATCAGCTAATGTCAGAGTCCCAGGAGAGGCCAGAAGGGAGTGGACCTCCTCACAAGCTGAGCCATCGCCTAGCAGTGAGTCTCAGGCATGTGTAGATCTAGTCAGGGGAGAAGCCTTGGCCTGGGCATACACACAAGGCTGACACTAGCTCACTGCATCTCTGCTCTCGGTGAGGAAGGTAGCTTCAGATTCTTCATTTTGGAGGGGTTAGGGTTCAAAATGTGTTTCCAGACTTTGCCTATGACTCTAGAACTGATTAGGGCTGACTTTCGTGCTCTCAGGACTTTGGTTCCTATAGTCTAGTAGGGTGAGTAAAGCAAAACTGTCTTAATCACGCCAAGGATCCTGTGATTTAGTCAAGCTCCTGAAGTTTGAGAGAGGGAAAGATAAAGGATTTCCTACTAAAAGTCTCAAAAGAATTCTTGGCTGTCCCTTAATTCCCCACTGAAAAGGTATTCCAAAAGGAAATGACTGATGTGTACAATATGGTGTATGAGCCTTGAGCATAATTGATCATTTTAGCTATTATATGCTTTAGTTTGTCTTTACATCTTTGGAACTCAAAGTCTTCTATGTCATCCTTTCATTTCTCTTTTTCCTTTGCATTGGTTGAGACAGACTCTTACATTTCCTCAGCTCTGCAGACAGATTCTTCCATGCTATCTTTACCCTCTGAATGGTCAAAAAAGTACAAACAGGTAACTGTTACTACACACTGAAGTCCTAGCCCTGCCTCTGGCAGATCAGCTTTGTCACCATGCAAAGAGTTCCACTTTCTTTCCATTTAGCTGTCTCTTCTGCCTATTCCTTGGGCAGTTTTTAGTCAGAAGTTCTTTGTATGAATAAACTCTTGTTTTCCATAGTCTTTCAAAATGAACAGTGATGAATGTTCATTTCAGATATTCTCCATTGTAATATCTTAAAATTTTCAAATAGGCCAGGCACAGTGACTCAAACCTATAATCCCAGCACTTTAGGGGACCAAGGTGAAAGGATTGCCTGAACCCACGGATTCGAGACCAACCTGGGCAACTTGGCAAGACCTCATCTCTACAATAAATCAAAAAATTAGCTGGGTGTGGTGGCATGTGCCTGTAGTTCCAGCTACCTGGAAGACTGAGGTGGATCACCTGAGCTCAGCAAGTCGAGGCTGCAGTGACTGTGAGCATGCTTCTGTACTCTAGCCTGGATGACAGAGTGACAGACACCAACTCAAAAAAAAAAAGCTTCAAATAAACTCTATTATCCTATTGGATTTATTTAAACAGTGCAGAGGAAAACAAAACAGTTGTCAGAATGAATAAATATTTAAGAAATAATATATCACTGCTATTAGCTTAGGTAGTGGTTAAGTAATGTTGTTCAGTTAATGTATGTGCAAGGATATAGTCAGAATAGTAAAAACTGACATATCACAGAAAATGTGTAGATCAAAGGCATTTTCATTTATATAAATATAGTCACTTTGTAATTTATATATAATGATAATACTGGTAACCAATTTGCATATAAGGTATGCTTTGTATTTCGATGTTTTTATATTGTGTTATAGATGTGATGTTTCTTCACCAACAAAGAAAAATATATATATATTGATTAATTCTCTTGGGTATGAGTCTAATCACAGTTATCCTTTCATTTCTACTTTCAGTTTTTAAAAATATTAAAATTACCCCTTGAAAATCTGTAGATAGAAAAGCATAAGTGTAAGACTTAGTCATTTTAATTGGTAGTTTTGAATATCATACTCAATAATGAGAATGAACTCATTCAAGGTAATTCAAGAAGATATCATAAAGTCTTTTCCTTACTTTCCCAGAAAATGTCCCTTTTTTTCTGTCTTTAAAAGTGGAGCTGGTTTCCCCTTTTATTTTTATTTATTTATTTATTTATTTACCAATGTTGCCTGCACATTGGTTGCCCTTTTTTCTTACTTCATGGTATGCTTGCTGTTAACTCATCATGAAAACCTTGAGGCTCCATTTCTTACTTTGAGATTTGGTATCCTCATTCTTGGTTATGATATTGTGACAGCAGAAACACTGTATGTGGACCTTGGAGTTTCAAGGGTGTCATACTTAGATTAGCACTTAAGGCTACTTTTTGTCCTTCTTCTTATGGAACTTATTCCGTGCAAAGCTTTACCTTGGCCACACCTGAGTTTAGGCATATGTTTCTGTAGTTTCTGTATTCTTACTGCAAAGAACTACAGTCAAAGTGATTTCCAAAAAGTACCTTTCTCAGAATAATCGCTCCATAGTTCTCCTGTGTACACGTTAATAAATGTGTATGCCTTTTCTGCAGTTAAAAAGCAGTCATCTCATTTATGAACCTTCTAGGAATAGTACCCCAAAAAATCTGTCATTATTAATGGATTCTTTCTGACAAGTTAACACTTAAACATTATTTTAGCACAATTTGATGATGATTATTATCTACTACAATTTTATCTGTTTTAATTATTAACTTATTCATTGTACCTTGAGACCTTTTACATAAAGAATGCAATTTTAATAATGTTGTGGTAAAGCCATTTAATCTGTTTACAACTGTATTATGTCTCATTCCAACATTGCCATGGATAACATGGCATGTATATGTTTGCATGTAAATATTGTTTTAAAAATAATATAATTTTTAACTTGGACTTTCACATTCAAGGTCATTCATAAAGCTTTGTGGGTTTTTTTTTGCATCTGAGTCTCACTCTGTCACCCAGACTGGAGTGCAGTGGCATGCTCACAGCCACTGTAGCCTCAACCTGCTGGGCTCAGGCAATCCTTCCGCCTCAGACTTTCAAGTAGCTGGAACTACAGGCACACGCTACCACACTTATTTTTTGATTTATTGTAGAGAGGAGGTCTCACTGAGTTGCCCAGGCTGGTCTCAAGCCCCTGAGCTCAGGCCTTCCTCTCACCTTGGCCTCTCAGAGTGCCAGTATTACAGGTTTGAGCCACCGCGCCTGATCTTGCGTATTTTTTTAAGGATAATTTTAATCTACTATAGTACGTACAAATTTATTACCCAGAGAAAAAGAGGAAATTGTACTTTCTGATGGAGGGTGAGAAGTCTGAATAATCAAGGGGCAGCTAGATGGAATTAATTTCAATACACTGGGGATGAACTAAATTTAGCTTAAGCCATTGTAGGTAAGAGCTATAGAATCCTTCCTATTTATCATGTGTTCTTTCCTGAATACTCTAGCCCACAGTGACTTTCCCACAATACTTCTTTTAATCTCAGCTAGATTTTAAGTATCTAAGTAGTGAGGACTCTATTGTAAAGCTTTTATATTCTCCTCACCTGCCTCATTGCATAGGAGAGAATGCTCTGCCTCAAGTTCTTCCTTCATATGCATTCATTGCTGAAAATGGACCAACATCTGTCAAACCATTGGTTTTTACTCTTAAAATTTCTAGGATGTGGAACTTTTATTTTTTTGCCTTCATATTTTAATCTTTCTGTTATAATAAAGACATTCTTTTTGTTTAGAAAGTGTAGTTGATCAGGAATATGTTGTTATTCTTTCGGGGAGCCTTTCTGCTAGATCATTGACTCTTCTGACTATTGATTATAAGGTGGCTTATCCTTGGAGCAAGCAGACTGTGAGTGCCTGGCAAATGCTGTGTGTTATTTTTTTCTTTACAAGATCAACCAAAGATTGCAAAAAGCATATTTTCTATACTATTTGTAGGATTTATGTACAGTAAAGGAAAGATCTTGTGTCAAAAGGGAATATTATATTTGGGGTTAGTAGAGGCAAATGGACTAAAAATAATGTTGTTTTTCTTAAAAACATATTTAATATGTTAAATGGCTTTTGGAAAAGATGACTGATTTAGAGTAAACTTGCTATCCTATGGCATGGTTAAGCCATTTGTAGTAATCTGTTAGCATGGGGAATGCTAACATTTATTGAGTCCTGCAGCATGCCAGACACTTTATGTAAATATTCTTCTTTAAACTTCAGAAACTCATCATTTGAAAGTAGGTTTTATTATTATCTGAATTTTGCAGAAAAACACTCTGAAGATCAGTACATTTCCTAAGTAGAAGCTCCAGGATACATATGATCTTTACGTGTGTTACATAGATCATACCACAAACACTAGATATACTTTGATGGTATTGTCTTCTTTATTTACAAAGATAAAAAATAAAAAAGACTATTGAAGGAAGTAGACAAATAGACATTGCTAAACACCTAGCTAAATGAATTATTCTACATGCGCCATAACTTTAGCTAAGGGAGACAGTAAAAAGCTTATGGTCCTCATTTTTGGAAAGAAGTATAATTTTATTGGACAAGAAGAGCTTAGGTATTCATATTAATTAAACTCTCTATATACCAGTGTTTTAAGGCACGTGAGTGAAAAAATATGCATAGGATATGACTACTGACATGAAGAAACATAGTTTATACTAGACTGTTATAACTTCTGTCTTATTATTTTATACCACTGAATAACTCTTACACAAACCTTCTGTCTTATTATAATACAACTGTTGAGTTGCCTTTTAGTTAATTATAAGCTCTTTGAGGGGCATATACTTTGTTTTGTCGGGCTTAAATTCAAGGAAGTATTGGACACTTAGAAATGTTTCACATAACTTAAATACATAAACATTAGTCTCCTGAGTAGGGCAGTTTAGCTTGTTTTGGAAGGCAGTGTGATGTGTTGGGGGCAGTATAGACTTTGGAATCAGACCAGAGCTCTGACCTCATCTGCCAGTTATTAGCTACGTGACTTTAGATAAGTTAGCCACTCTGGACTTCAGTTTTCAGATCCCTCAAATAAGGATAATGATGAGATTGATATGGGAATTACATATGATAATCCTCTTAGTGTATTGCCTATTAGTGCAATATCTGGTATATAGCAGAGAGTGAATAAAATGCTTATTTAATATGAGGTAGAAAGTGGTAATAAGTACAGTTTGAGGGCAAGCCCAAGAGTGAGATATTACATCCACCTAGGGAACACGGAGAGGGTTTCATGGGGAAATTGATATTTGAATTGGACCCTGAAAGATGGTGGGATTTGGACATATAGAATTGGGATATATCAGTATTTTATGATCCATTAAGTGTTTATATAAATGCTGTTGGTAACATAATAAAGGGTTTTTTAAACCATAGCTTGGCTAAAGACATATAATCATTACTCAAGTGGAGAGTCTTATATTGAACATTTGTAAAAGCTGAGAACATGTTATTAAATCTCAGTGAAAGTATTCCTGCTGGATGCTAAGAAATTACAGGTTGGTTTCATTGCTGTTGAGTGATCTTTCTTAATACAGAGAGGTTAGAAAATATAAATGAATGGTTCCTTGATACATGTGTTTGGATTTCCTTTTAAAATGTTGGATATCCAAAGAAAGTTGGTTGGGAGGGCTGAGCTGAGATCTATTCAGACTTCCATTTTAATGTTTGTCACACATATGTTCATACTTAAATTTTCTGTGGCATGCTTAAAGGATTTAAGCCGAATCTGTGGAAGCTGTTGCAGAAATCACTTGAGTCACCCTTCAGCACTGTGTCATTGTCCATATAGAACTGTTGACTGCCCAGACTTCAAGGTTTGTTCTGGTGAATTCACACAGTCTTTTCTTGGATTTATCGTGTTCTTCTTACCTGCAGCAAGTTGTGCCTTTTCAAAATTGTATCTAAAGACCTACTCAGTTCAGGGCTCCATGTGATTGATTTCATAATAACCATCTTTCTTCATTTGCAACAAAGTTAAATTTACTTATGGATTAAAAAACAAAGACCTGGTCCAGAAGAGTACATAGGATACTTGATGTGTTAGATCCTAGACAGTACAGATGTCGTAGGTATTAAACATCCATAAGGCAGTATAGGCATACCTAGGAGATAGTACAGGTTTGGTTCCAGACCACCACAATAAAAGCAATATCCAAATAAAACAAGTAGCACATATTTATGGGTTTCTCAGTGCATGTAGAAGTTATGTGTACACTATACTACCAGCAATAGCATTATGTCTAGAAAGACAATGTACATTCCATAATTTAAAAATACTTTATTGCTAAAACATGGTAACAATAATCTGAACCTTTGGCGAGTGGTAACCTTTTTGCTGGTGGAGTATCTCACCTTGATGTGACTGCTGCCTGATCAGGGTGGTGGTTGCTGAAGGTTGGGCTGGTTGTGGCAGTTTCTTAAAGTAAGACAACCATGAAGTTTACTGCGTTGATTGACTCTTTCTTTCTGGAAAAATTTCTGTAGCATGCAATGCTGCTGGACAGTAGAATTTCTTTCAAAACTGGAGTCAATATTCTCCAACCCTGCTGCTGTTTATAAACTAAGTTTATGTAATAATTTAAATCCATTGTCATTTCAACAATATTACCGGCATCTTCACCGGGAGGTTTCCATCTCAATATGCAAACTTGGTTTATCTGTGAGAAGCTCTCCTTATCCTTTAAACAGTTTCAGCATGAGATTGCAGCCATAGCTTTAGGCTCCATGTTTAATCTAGTTCTCTTGCTGTTTCCACCACATCTACAGTGACTTCCTTCACTGAAGTCTTGAACCCTTCAAATTTACCTGTGAGAGTTGGAATCAACTTTTTCTGAATTTTTGTTAAAAGTTGATGATTTGACCTCCTTCCATGAATTGTAAATGTTCTTCGTGGCATCTAGCATGGTGAATCCTTTCCAGAAGATTTTTCATTTACTTTGCCCAGATCCGTCAGAGGAATCACTGTCTATGGCAGTGATAGCCTCGTGAAATATATTTCTTAAATAATAAGACTGTAAAGTCTTGATCCATGGGTCGCAGAATGGATGCTTGTGTTAGCTGGCATGAAAACATCAATCTCTGTACATCTCTATCAAAGCTCTTGGGTGACCAGGCACATTATAACTGAGTGGAAATATTTTGAAAGAAATCTTTTTTCCTGAGCTCAAGTCCCAATAGTGAACTTAAATATTAAGTAGACCATGCTGTAAACAGATGTGCTGTCATTCAGGTTTTGTTGTTTCATTTATACAGCACAGACAGAATAGATGCAGGATAATTCTTAAGGGCCCTAAGATTTTCAGAATGGTAAATGAGCATTGGCTTCAACTTCAAGTCACCAGCTGCATTAGTCTCTAACAAGAGAATCAACCTGTCCTTTGAAGCCAGGCTTGACTTCCCCTCTCTAGCGATAAAAGTCCTGGATGGCATTGTCTTCCAATACAAGGCTGTTTTATCTACACTGTAAATCTGTTGATTGGTGGTGTCACCTTCATCAGTGATCTTAGCTAGATCTTCAGGGTAACTTGCTGCTTCACATTGTACTTTTATGCTATGGAGACAGCTTCCTTCCTTTAACCTCACAGGCCCACCTCTGCTGGCTTCAAACTTCTCTGCAACTTCCTCACTTCTGTCAGCCTTCGTGGAATTGAAGAGATTTAGGGCCTTGCTCCGGATTAGGCTTTGGCTTAGGGGAATGTTGTGGCTGGTTTGATCTTCTATCCAGACCACTCAGACTTTCTCCTTATCAGCAATAAGGCTGTTTTACTTTCTTATCATTCGTGTGTTCACTGGAGTAGCACTTTTAATTTTCTTCGAGAACTTTTTATTTGCATTCACAGCTTGGCTAACTGTTGGCTGAAGAAGCTTAGCTTTCACCATGTCTTGCTCAGCTACCTAGCACAAAAAACCTAGGTTTCAGCCTTTCTTGGCTTTGGACATGCCTTCCTCACTAAGCTTTATCATTTCTAGCTTATGATTCAAAGTGAGATGTGCAGCTTTTCCTTTCACTTAAACACTTAGCAGCCATTGTAGGGTTATTAATTGGCCTAAAATCAATATTGTTGTGTCTCAAGGAATAGGGAAGCCCAAGGAAAGGGAGAGAAACAACTGGTTGGTAGAACAGTCTACACAACATTTGTCAATTAGGTTTAATTTGTGAATTAAGTTTAATTAAGTTTAGTTTATCAGTTAAGTTCACTGTCTTACATGGGTGATATTTGTGACATCCCAAAAAGTTACATTAGTGACATCAAAGATCACTGGTCATAGATTGCCAAAAACATATATAATAATAATGAAAAAGTTTGAAATATTGTGAGAATCACCAAAATGTAACACAGAGACATGAAGTAAGCAAATGCTGCTGGAAAAAATGGCACTGATAGACTTGGTCGACCTAGGGTTCCACAAACCTTCAATATGTAAAAACCACGATATCCATGAAACAGTAAAGTAGAGCACAATAAAATAAGATGTGCCTATATTGTATTCTTCTTGGGTAGTTTAGTGTTCCAAGACACATCTAGTTCTTCATTTTATACCCATACTTCCTAGATGATCTCATTCTTTTCATGGCTTCACATATATTTATAAACTGATGACTCCTAATTTGTATATTTTCAGCCTAATCTTCTCCCTGAGCTCTGAACCCAGATATTCAAGTTCATACCTCTAAAATTTACAGTTCAGATTATATGATGTTTATAAGGCATCTCAAGCTTAAAGTGTTTAAAACTGACCTCCTGGTCTACCATCTTGCCCCAAACCAACTCCTCCTACAGTCTTTCCCATCTGATATCATGGCAGTTCCATTGTTTCAGCTACTTAGTTGAAAAACCTTTGACTCCTTTCTCTGATACCTGTGTTGTCAGCAAATTCATTTAGCTCAACCTTGAAAGTAAATGGAATATTATGCAGCCATAAAAAAAGACCAACATATGGACTTTGCAGAAACTCGAATGGACTCAGAGCCGCTCATATTCAGTGATCTATCACAGAAACAAAGAACAGAGTTCCATATGTTCTCACTCATAAGCGGACCTTGGACAACTATAATACTATAAGAAAGCATTTGGCAGTAATGGGAAACTGTCAGGGGCAGGGGGGGTGGGATTGGCAGTTGAGGGAAACTGCTAGGGGAGGGAGGGGCATACCTCATCAACAAGGGTACCAGCTAATCAATGTGTGTATACCTAACACTGAATTGTACCCCACATCTTTATATTTTTTTTAAGTTTTCTTGAATATAATACTTATCACTTCAGTGTATATAACATTGACCAGATTATAGTCACATGGCTACAAATAGCTCAAAATAAGACTGGAAAATGGAAACTTTATTTACCTTTAATCATCTTAAAATTCTACTTCTATGGAAGAGGAGGAACAGATGTTTAAGGGAAACTAGTTGTCACAGTTGCAAATTATTTTCTTGCTTTTCATGTTCCCTGTACTTTCCTAGTGCTTAACAAAATTGACTTTAAGAAAATTCTTTTTTTTTTTAAAGAAAGCTTAAGGTTGCTCTTTGCCCCTCAGATCCTACCTTCTGTCTCCAACCAGCATTTTGATTGTAGAGTGATGTCTGGATCTCCATTTTGCACTTTGGAGAAAAAGGGTACAAACTAGGCAGGAAGAGACAAATGCTGGAAGCAGACTGGGTATGCAAAGCCACAATATCTACACTGGATTGCCTATACCTAGACTTGGTCACGAGAAGAAAATGACCTGTTTTGTTTAAGCCCCAATTTTTGGATTTCTGTTACTTGTAGTTGAACCTAATTTTAATCGCTACCCACAGTCTACCCTCCAAAAGTTTACAACCTCAAGGGACAGATGTATTCATATGCAAACCAATTACCTACACCAGAAAAGCTTAGAAAACTGAAATGACATTAGTTTGTTTAAAAGCAGGCTTTAACATTTTGTTTATATTTTCCAGTCAATTGTAAGAACACCATTTTCCAAGTAAGTGTTTCTATAAAGTGCCAATAGATATGGTTGGGAAAAAAATAATTTTCTAAACTGATTTTTTAAAATTTAAAATAATCAGATTGGCATTTCCAAGAAAAACCCAAATCAGTTGTTTTGGTATTACTCAAACGTATCTTAAAAGCAGTAATTTGAATATCTTGTCTGAAAATAATATTGACTTTCTCTGACAGCCAATATTATGAAATTAGTTTATATCTATCTATAGCCACATATAAATGCAGATCCTAAGACATGAACTTCATTTATAACCCCAGCCCTAATAAAAAATAAAAACAAATGCTTTATAAATTCAAACCCTTTAATATTTAGACTACATACTGACTAAAATAATGGTTTTATTGGTACTTTTCCCTTGACTGAAAAACATTATTTTATGCCATTTAATTTAAATGCCAAATACTCAATTAGCATTTGTATAAATATTTTCACTTCTATAGCATTGAGCTCTTTCATGTTCATTTAATTCTGTTCAAAGGTTAATTCCTTCTTTGCTATTTGCTCAATGGTGACAGGTAATAAATGGTGAATTATGTCCATAATTATTATTATCAGGAGAAATGATTACATTTATCAAAAAGCACATGTAGCAATAATTTTCATCATGTTCTAAGAATTCACTGTGAAAATTCATAGTAAATCTCTTGATAACTTTTCAGGTAACATTTGCTGTGTGTCATGATCATGCAGCAAATATGAGTAATTTATAAAATTATCTTAAAATTGCTTTAACGTGAAGGCAAAATACAGAAATCCACATTCCTCAAAGGAATCGTTTGGCAAGGTTATTTTTTAAGATTTCAAGAACTTCAAAAACCTATAAATGACAGATTTATTATAAACTTTCACTTGTAAGTCTATCAATAAGATTTGAAATCCAATTTCAAAGACTATAAAGATAAAGTTATCTATTATATGCCATATGCTTACAGCTGATTTTTCACTGTGAAACAGAAACAAAATTCAACAACTGCACACTCTGCTCCATTCCCCTATCCTGTTCTGGAAGCATCTCTTCAGCCACTTAAAAGGAATTACCACCTGATATGCACGTGTAATAAAATCTGGCAAGGAAAGCCCTTTGTTCAAAAATATCAGCCATAAATTTTGGTAGATTATGATATTGATGCTCCCTTCTTACATTGGCTATAAGTTTAGTCATCTGACTACTTTGCCATTGTATACCATTGATTCAAAAAGAATCTCGTTGAGTACTTGTTCTTCATGCCTTTCTCTGGTAACTTTTCCGCCATTGTATAAAGCAGCTGGAATGAGAGAGAGGCCTAGCTCTCCCAACCATTACATTCAACTTAGGTGAGACCCTGGACACTTGCGTGGTGTCAAATTGGGTCATCTAGTCAAAACATAATATCCAATTGACTGCAACCAATTGAGTGAGCCCAAGCAGACCAGTAGAACTGCCCTTTCAACCCACAGAATTGTGAGAAATAATGCACTGTTATTTTAATCCAAATTTCTGAGGTATTTGTTATGAAGCAAAAACTTCTTGATATAGAAACTGGCCTTCATGAAGCCAAAATCCACTCTTCGGTCAGGCTAGTTATTTTTGGGTAATGCAGCATGTGGTAAGACAAGCAAATTCTGTGGGAGTAAGCCCATTACAACATCTCTTTCATCTCAAAAAAAGCTCTTTGTTTAAAGGCAGTGTTGTCAGAAATCTCTGGAGTGAGGATGACTTTGTATTAGACTTATGTGAGGATGTTGGCAGAAACATTGCCAACAAGAAAGACAAATTAATATCGCACAAAGACAAATTACTGTTCCCTCATAGTGGAAGGAATCTAATGTGATCAACATATGCCTCAGTCTTCTTTTATAAATAATTTTTTGTGTCCATAAAATCGAGTCACTGTTTTTATTAAATTACCTAAGTAAAAAACTATTTACATGCAATTCCTATTTAATATAGAAAAGGGAAGTATATATATTCGGTTGCAGATAAGGTAAATTGAGAAAAGGACTGACATCATGTTGCCTTTTGCATATAAAACAAACTTGGATCCAGAGTACCAATAGTCTCTTTACCACTCCAAAACACTATCAAGTTCTGAAGTGAAATGTATATTAACACATAGGACATGGAATTGAAGGCTATATTTGGTGGAAAGGTGCTTATCATAACGAACATCTAATAAAGTGACACTGCCAAGGGCAGAAGTAAAGCTTCAGTCATCTTTGGGTTGCTACAAAGTTAGCAATTAAAAAATTCTACTAGAACAGAGAAATTCCTTGATATATCTTTATGTATGGCTGAAGTTTTCAGTCATTTACCAATAACTAGATTCTAATCTGGCAAAATTAACCACCGAAAATTAAAGACAAACAAACAAACAACAACAACAAACTTCTCCTTTCCATTACAGAGACCAGTGACTTACTCTTTGTCAGAATCTATCTGAATGTTCTCTGTCATTGAGCCAATAGAAGTAAAGCATTAGATTGTGAAATTACCTGAATATGGGACATAGAAGACAAAAATATCATAGAAAAAAATCAACAAAACAAAAAGCTGGTTCTTTGAAAGGATAAACAAGATTAATGGACCAATAGCAAGACCGACCAAGAAAAAGAAAGAAAAACTCCAAATAAACATACTCAGAAATACAAAAGATGATGTAACAATTGACCCTGAAGAATTTCAAAAGATTATCAGAGATTACTGTGTACACTTTGTATGGAAACAAACTCGAAAACCTAAGTGAAATGGAGGACTTTCTGACAACACACAACCTCCCAAGGTTGAAACAAGAAGAAATTGAGACCCTAAATAGACCAATAACAACTTAGGAAATTGACTTCATCATAAGGAAACTGCCCCCACACACAAAATAAAGCTCTAGACCAGATGGTTTTCCAGTAGAATTCTATAAAACATACAAAGAGGAGCTGATACTAATCCTATTGAAAGTATGCCAGGCAATTAAGAAAGATGGAACTCTCCCGAAATCATTTTAAGAAGCTAACATCACACTGATACCTAAACCAGGTAAAGATCCAACAAAGAAAAAAAGCTACAGGCAAATATCCTTGATGAACATAGATGCAAAAATTCTCAACAAGATTCTAACAAACCAGATCCAACAACACATAACAAAAATTATCCACCATGATCAAGTAGGCTTCATACTCAGGAAGCAGGGCTGATTCAATATTCACAAGACTATAAATGTAATTAAATACATCAACAGATGTAAAAATAAGAATCATATGATTTTATCATTAGATACAGAAAAAGCTTTTGATAAAATCCAGCATCCCTTCTTGATAAAAACCCTTGAACACCTAGGCATAGATGGACCATACCTCAAAATAGTAGGAGTCATCTATGAAAAACACACAGCCAACATACTGCTGAACAGACAGAAATTGAAAGCACTTCCCCTGAAACCTGGAAAAAGACAAGACTGCCCACTTTAACCTCTTCTGTTCAACATTGTGTTGGAAGTCCTAGCTAGGCAACCAGACAAGAGAAAGAAATCAAGAGTATCCAAACAGGAAAAGGAAGTTATCTCTCTTCACAAATAACATGATCCTATACCTTGAAAACCCAAGAGAATCTGTCAAAAACCTTCTTACACTGATAAAGAACTTTGGCAAAGTCTCAGGGTATAAAATAAATGTGCAAAAGATAGTCGCATTCCTATACACCAACATAAACAGACAGAAACCCAAATAAAAAGCACAATCCCATTCACAATAGCCACAAAAAAAGAAAGAAAAAAAGAAAAGAAGGAAGGAAGGAGGAAAGAAAGAAAGAAAGAAAGAAAGAAAGAAAGAAAGAAAGAAAGAAAGAGAGAAAGATCTTGGTATCTTGCTAACCAAAGAAGTGAAAGACCTTTACAATGAAAACTACAAAACACTGCTCAAAAATATCCAAGAAGAAACAAACAAATGGAAAAAATATTCCATGCTCATGGATAGGAAGAATTAACATTGTTAAGATGTCCATCCTACCAAAGGCAATTTACAGATTCAATCCAATATTCATTAAATTACTAACATCATTCTTCTCATACTTGGAAATGACAATACGGAAATTCATATGGAAACATAAATGACCACGAATAGAGAAAATAATCCTTAGCCAAAGAAACAAAGCAGGAAGTAGCACACTTCCAGAACTCTCCTTTAAAGCTACAATAATCAAAACCTCCTGGTGTTGGTACAAGAACAGGCATATAGACCAATGAAACAGGATAGAGATTCTGGAAGCAAAAACCTCAATTCCTCAACCAACTCATCTTTGTCAAAGCCTCCATCAACAATCAATGGGGAGAAGAGAACCTATTTAGTAAATGGTGCTGGTAAACTGGCTGACTACACACAGAAGACTGAAACAAGACCCCTACCTATCACCATACACAAAAATCCACTCTAAGTGGATTAAAGACCTAAATGTAAAACCGCAAAATATAAGAATCCAAGAAGAAAATGTAGGAAACGCCTGTATGAAAATTGGAATAAGCAACCAAGCCCTGATCAACTCTCCAAAAGCAAATGCCATAAAAGATAAGATAAAGTGGAACCTCATCAAACTGAAAAGCTTCTGCAAAGCAAAAGAAACCATCAAGAGAGTGGAGAGAGAGCCCACGGAATGGGAAAAAACATTTGCCAACTGTATATCTGACAAAGGCCTAACATCTAGGATCTACTAGGAACACAAATGTGCTGAAAGGAAAAAAACAAACAACCCTGTTAAAAATGGGCAAAAGATATGAATAAATACTTTTCAAAATAAGACATTCAAGCAGCCAATAGATACATGAAAAAATGCTCAACCTCACTAGTCATCAAAGAAATGCAAATTAGAACCACACTGAGATACCACTTAACTCCAGTCAGGATGGCAAACATCAATAACTTAAAAAACAACAGATGCTGGAGAGAATGTGGGGAGAGGGAACCCTTTTACACTGTTGGTGGGAATGTAAAGCAGTACAACCTCTGTGGGAAACAGTGTGGTAATTTCTAAAAAAATCTAAAAACTGACCTTCTGTATGACCCAGCAATCCCCCTACTGGGAATATATGCGGAGGAACTCAAATTACTCTATGATAAAGATACCTGCACATGCATATTTATTGCAGTATTATTCACAATAGCAAAAACATGAAACCAACCATGCTGCTCATCGAAAGTGGACTGGGTAAAGAAAATGTGGTACATTTACATGCTGGAATATTAAGCAGACAAAAAGAAAAACAAAATTATGAACTTTGCAGAAACCTGGATGGAATTAGAGTCTATAATACTCAGTGATTTGTCACAGAAACAAAGATCTGAATACCACATGTACCCACTCATAAGTGGACCCTGAACATTTATCATAATATCATAAGAAAGGGATTGACAGTAGTGGGAAACTGCCGGGGCGGTGGCATATAACATCAATAAGGGTACCCACACTTCATCTATATGTTGACCATGTATGTACCTAACCCTCATTTGTACCCCACATTTTTTTAATAAAATAAAATAATTTTAAAAAAGACTGTGAAACTATTCAATAGTTTAAATAGGTGGCTGATTCGTGAAGTGTCTCCACACGAGACAGGCTAGTTTTAGAAAAGTACAAGATTTAAGGATATTTCTTTTTCAAATTCTCAAAGATTCTAAAAGAAATATATTTGATGCAAAACTGGGAAAAGAATAAAAAGACCTAAAGTCTCTCCTGTGTTTCTTCTTTCCAATTCTCTCTGCATGCATCTATCAAAAACTATGTAAGGGAGCAAAGAAAATAGAGGGAGGGGGTGAGCTTATTATTCATCTACACAATGTTACTTGCCCATTGGGGTTATGCAGCCCAAGATTTCCAGTCTTCTATTGATTATTTTTCTTTTACTTATTTTTTAAAATTAGTAACTTTTAAAAGAAACACCTTTTACAAATAATTTGTTAATAAACTGCTAGTTAAAATGTAATGTGGGAAATCTTCTGGTCTTGTTACAAAAGAAGGAAAATCAGAAAAGCTCTGTAGGCATTCTGTATTCTGTGAGAGACAGTGGAACAATATGGCAGATTCCAATCGACTTCCAATAATTCTTTATTTATCTAAGCTATGATCTTTGTGTGGTGGTCATAAAATATATTGTAAGATAGGCAGACTCAATATGTAATAGTATCCACATGTCTTCCCTAAAGCTATCACTGAAAAATATTTTCCATCTAGGAAATTAATAAAAATAAAGAGCTCAGATGTGAAGCAATATATAAAAATTTTAGCCAATGAACTAAATCTGACTTCTGTCTGTATTTGTAAATAAAGTTTTATTGGAAAGCCACCACAGCTATTCTTTTTTAATTATCAATGATTGCTTCCACATTTAAAAAAAATCAGAATATTTGCAACAGATTACATGTGGTGGATAAATATTATAATATTTAATATCTAGTCCTTTCTTTAGACAGAATTCTGTCATGTGGGACCATGGAGTTTCTTCCTAGCTGATCCAAGTTGTTCTTTAGTATGGACTTTCCACAGGTTGTCTTTCCCCAAGCTTGGCCTGGCTTCTTTGTGTCTCTCCATCTTGCCTTGGCTTTTGCAGTCTTCTCAAATAGAGCATTCATATTCATTAAGCTCTTTGATATGAAGACTCTTGCCTCTGTTTAGCAATTTTTCATATATAGTTTGATGTTTAAAAAAATTTTTACTTTGGAAAAATTTGTCTGTAAGACAAATGATGAGAGGCTGTCCAATCAGGTCTTATTTTTCACCACAATTATGGTGGGTGGATTATTTTTAGAATTTCTCATTATACCTCTGGAAGTATATTGTTTTAATTAAACATTACTTGACACGTTTTATTCACAGATCCACAAAGAAGAGAGAAATGCATGTTGATATCTATGTGTATCTATTCACCATCTTTCTGCTTATCTATCAATCATCTATATCATCTATTTATCTCTTTATCTAATGATCTATTGATCATCTATCTATCTATCTATCTATCATATTTCTAAGGAATTGTAATGCTGGATCTTAGTTTTATGTATCTGGCTTTTGGCCTTGTGATGTTTAAAGAGTAGTTACTTTCAATCTCTTTACTGGAATTTCTATCTACTAACTAACAAAGCAACTAATATTTACTATGCCAGGCATACAAAACTAAGAGCCTTTTGCACATTATCTGATTAGTACCTATAAATATCCTTATAAAATAGACATTATTATTATTTGGCCTACTCTACAAGCTTTGAGAAGTTAAGTGGCTTGTTGATGGTCATTGAGTGGATGGAGTAAATGTTGAACCCAGGCCTCCTGTGTCTCTGTTGTAGTGGATCCTCTGTAGAGTTAGCTTGACATATTACCTAATTCAAAGCCTGAATTTTGCAAACAGGAAAAATAAGACTCAGAGAGTGAAGAGACTTTTTCAAAGTGAAGCTATGAGTGAGGCTAGTCAGAATTTTCATTCATATTTCCTGACTATGAACTCTATAACTCCCTTTCAAACATTGGAGGCCCGTGGACACATTTTCTCCTTAGCAAAATCATTAATTTTTGTAACTATGGTTTTTATAGAGCCATGTGTCTCTGTTCACAAACATGCCTCTGGAATGCTTTCAGGATACTTGTGAGTTTGTGTTGTGTCTAGATTTTCAAAAGAAAGTATTTTATTTGGTGAAAGGGCACCAGTGACTATCTCCCATTCAGGATGTAAATAAATTTGTCTTTTCATGGTTCAGATGCTTTCGTAAATCCATATTCTCTTCATGACTTCTTATGAAAGAAACATTAATTTAACTATGTGTGTGCATATTTCCATGCTGTTACTACTTAATTAGGCTGATTAGAGTCTTAGTTGGATCATTATGTCAAGGTTTTCCATGTTCAAGACAAAATATGGGCAGCAGGCAATTCATTTGAATGGCTATAATATGAATTTGGAATACCTAGGACAATGGGTCCTTTTAAATCTACTGTTAATAAGTCATCTTAATTACAACTCAACAGACGACCTTGACAACACTTTACACTTTACATGGTGGGAATTAGTTTTCATATCCTCACTTGACAAATTACTGTAGCGTCAATTGTATGGAAGAAGGATATTTAATTGGATTTCTATTTACGACCTGTTCCAGAACTGACAAACTATAACCCAAGCTGGCTGACTGCTTATTTTTATAAATAAAGCTTTATTGAATACAGTCACACCCATTTATTTACATATTGGTCTCTGACTGCTTTTCTGCTATAATGGCAGAATTGAGTAGTTGTGGCAAAGACAATAAGGCCTGCAAACTCAAAATATTTACTGTCTGGAACTTTTTTTAAAAAAGTAAAATGATCTATTCTATTAAACAGTGACTATAATAAGAAAGTGATAAGTGTACATATTTCCAAATAGGGAAAATTGAAGTTTATTTGGGAGATGACGTTATCATCCATGATGTCTGCCAAGACTAAATTATGTTGGAGGAAAGATTATCTTTCTCTTCATTCAGAACAAGCATAGACTAGGATTCAGATTTGCGCTGTACAGAATTGTATTATATGTTATCTTATTAGTTCTTTATTTTTCTAAATGCTTAGCTTGTTGGTTTAAAGTAAACTATTAAACAGGAAATCCATTTAGTAATATATATGTCTCCTACACGGAGTGACTATATAATTTATAATTCCAACTGGGAATCTTTTGAAAGGGATTACTCAAATATAGTAGAATAGTAGTTTTCAATTATTACTTTTAGCAAACTCCTTTGTGAAATAACATCCCGGTATATAAACCATTAAATAAAACTCATAAAATGGAGATGATTTGGTTGTAGAAGGGACAAGAGGCAAGGACCCCAAATTCTCAGCTCCTTCCTGTCCTCTTCATAGTGGTCTCTGATCCACCCATGCGGAGTCTGTAGGATTATGAGGAGCACAATTTGAAAAGTATTGAATTATAACAAAATAATTCACATTAAATTTTGTTATTCCTAGATACCATTCATATCATCTAGTTACTAGAACATTTAATGGTTCTCACTAAAAGGAGACACCAAGATGTGGTGTCATCAAGTGTATTAAAGAAAAACTCTAGAGAAATAAAATTAAAATTCTCACAATATGAACATAATGTGATCTTTTCAGTTGCACTAAAAATATATTTGTGAAAACTCTCTATCTTTTGGGTGTAGCTGTCCGTGCCATAAGAACTTGGTAGCCGGGATAATTAATCCTAACAGTACTACTCATGGTTTCACCTTAGGTCCTTTTACTCTCTGAATCTTGTTTTTCCTTCCATGTGCTGAACCTAAATATTCTTTCTGAGAGACCCCTCCTAAGGAAAGATAAATTAATAAACCGATTGCTTGTGTTGCTTCCAAATTCACATTTCATGAGCTTTAGAAGTTAAGTATCAAGTTTCCAAAACAATTTGGTAAACTTTAGAAGCAGTGTATTCTTTTTAGATTGGTGAGATGACTTGAGTACATGATGTAGACACTCATCAAGTCACATATACAAATAGATGAAGATCTCCACTTAAAAACCTTTAAAACACTGTATACTCCTAAATATGTCTTAGGAATCACATATGTGTTTGGTACATAAATTATCCTCTATCTATTTAAGCAGCCTATGAACATATGGGTTACTTGGAAGTTGTTCTAGAATTTTTTAAGCTACATTTGCTATACTTTATATACTACTGCAATTATACGTTGGGCAGTGCTAACCTTCTGCCATTAGTGTGTTGCTGAAACCTCAGAGAAGGATTAAACAAATCTCTAGCAACTTCCAATGCCTTGAATAGCCTTCCAGTTTCTGATTTCTCAACACAAGAAGTTTTCTGAAGTATATCTCCAAGACTCTGCATTTTGATATCAGTTATTTATGGGAATTAACATGGAGAGATGGAACAGCAGGTCTGTGTGGGATGGTGGCAAATTGGAGTCTAAAAATGAGTGACGTTTGTTATAATGAGGTACATACATTTGAGACAGAGGGTGGTAGAGGCAGAGGGAGAGAGAAGAACATATTATGATCTGGTTTATTTAAAGGCTTTGAGTGAAAAATAAATCATTCAAATATGCTCAGGTAGAAGGTCTCCTCTGTATTTTTACACAAATGTCTTGTCATTCCAGAAAGACACAAATAAGGCAACAAGAGGACACAATATATTTGGGGGGGGGGCACTGTTTCCCTTTCATTGCATTTGTATATTTTCATTTCTATTACAGTCAGTTCATCTGTGTCTTTCCTGCTCAGATGAATCAGGATCATATTCTGAAGGCAATGAAAGCTCCTGTGCTGTTTTACTTGAGAAGCAAAGAAGCCCAACCAGATAAATTTTACTTTGCCATAAACCTGGACACCCTGCTATGGTATATTTGTTACTTGTAAGCAGTTTACAAGAGAAATTAAGCTCTAATCAGTTGAAAAATTACAACCAAATGGCAGGTCTTTATAAATTGTATACCATGGTAACTATGCTGGGATTATCTAATTCATTAAGTGCAATATATAAAAGAGGACAGATCCTCTCTTTAATTAGCTAATAACACTAAACTCTCAAGTGGGTGGGCAATAAACTTCTCAGGTTGATTACCTAGTGTTGTATGCGTAATCACTGCACTAATGTTAAGAGCTCTTGCTGGGCTGATATGGCGTTCTCTTTTCCTTTGAGAAGACTTAAAGATCAATGCGTTCGCCAGGAACTTTTTCTCAAATGTAGCTCTATGGAAGAAGTAATAAAAGTAATGTGAAATTGATACTACTGTAAGTACTTGGCTGGACAGAAAAGTCAATGCCCTAGACCAAAAACTTCTGAACTAAGAGGTCTGCAGAAAATGGCTTGCCCTCTTAAGTAGTGTTGTGGTAACATAATAATAAAAGAGGAGACTCTCGAATAATGCCTGCTATAGACCACGTCTTTTATATACAAGTCTCTGAGACAAATGCTGCTATCGTGACCATTTTACAGATGAGGAAACTGAGGCATGGATATATTAATGATTGTCCCTGGCCATTCAATTAGAAAAGGATGGAGCAAGGGTGTGAAATCCACTAGTATGGGTCTGGAGTCTGTGTGTTTAACCACCATACCGTGGTTTGCACGCTTTCATGTATATTCAATTTACCTGGAATCTCACTAATATGCAGATTCTTCTTGAGTTGGTCTGGGATAGGACATGAAATGCTGCATTTCTAATAAACTCCTAGGTGATGTCAATGATGGTACCTCATTACACTTTGAGTAGTGAGGAACTATACTATAGTGCTTGTTGCCACATATAAAAGAGAAAAAAAGCTAGTAGGCATTCAATCATACTGCCAGAATCATTAAGAAGAGCAGTTTTCTTAAAGCATGCTGGCTTGGTTCAGTGTCTCTAACTCTCCAGGGTTGAATTTTCTCCTCTTTAAGTGAGGATACACAGATGGGTGTAAATAAAGCGCAGTCATCCAGAGGAAAGCGCCACGAATGTACTGGCCATATTATGGCAGAACCTCTTCCTACCCAATGGCTTCAGCTCTGTGTCTTCTGGAGGGGGCGGGGGTGGGGGTGGGGGAAGCAAACAAAAGTTAAGCTTTTTCCCTGCCGGACATTTTCGAACACATTTTTAAAAGTTGTCTTTTATGATCTTCAGCAGATCTGTCTCCAGCGGTTCTCTAAACTTCATAGTCAAGCTCTGTTTGCACTTTTCTGGGGTCCTGGAAAGAGGTTTGGAGGGACAAGGGAGGTTTCAGAATTAGTGCAGGCTGAGCTCTCACTGCTTCCCGGCTCCAGTCTGAGACAGCCTGAAGGGATCCAGGGCTGTGGTGCTGAAGGGCAGAAGCTGCATGGTCAGGCCTTCAGTGACTCACCCAACTTACGGAACGTGAAGACTTGTGTTAATATTTATAGCCACAGCAAGCATCCTGAAAGCTTTTCTGCATAAGGTGCTATGGCCAAGGTTTTATATGCCTTTAATCAGTACAATGTTCTGCTAGTTTCATTTTAAGTATGAAGCAGCTAAGGATCACAGGGTGAAGTGATTTGCTCAGATCGTAGTCAATGTGTGGCAGAGTTGTGGTTTTGCTCAGGGACATTTGAGTCCTACGCACACACTCAGAACAGTCTTGCTCTTCTGCCTCACTGTGATTGTAAGGTTCATGACACCAAAACTAGTGCTTTTCTACTGTATTTTTTTAAACGGAGATACACTAAACCCACCCTCAGAAATTATGATTCAAAATATCTGGGGCTGGACCCAGACTTAAGCATTTTTCAAAAGCTCCCCAGATGATACTGCTATATGCAGAAATATACAGATCATTGCTTTCCACTGTGCATGGAATGTGTCACAGTTGACACCGGACCCTGTGCTATCCTACTCATCCCCGCAGCAATGACAATCCTGTGAGTCCTCATTTCAGAAACGGGAAGCCTAGGGCACACAGAAGCGAGTGGACTGGACACAGCTGAAACTCGAAGCAGGTTTAACTGCAAGTGTGCTTTTGACCACAAGACTATGGCCTCGCTTCTAACAAAATTAGAATGCAGACCAAAGCAGATAAGGAACCGTAGGTGTAAACTTTTAGAAGGTTACCTCAGTCTAGTCAGGATATTTGACTTTCATCTTATAGAACTGGCATCAGAAAACTGGATTATAAACATCAATAAATAATGAACTGTAAGCACCCACCTCTTTCCTTCGCTTGTCAATGAAATGGGAGTAATAGTGGACCTTGTGGGGTTGTTGTGAGACTCAAATAAAACAACACTTGAGGAAGTGTTTTAAAAGCTGTAAATCACTTGGTAAATACAAGACACCATTAAATAGACCAAGCTTTTAATAGCAAATTCTGTGAGAAAGTAATCTTCACTATTAAAAATTCATTTTATTCTGTTGGATGCCAGCAGAGGGCTAAATTCACACAGGGAATTCATTATTTTGCTTTCCTAGATGAAGGTAGAAAATGTAGGGTATACTTAAGCTTGCGTGGCAGCATTCATTGCAACAGTAGGATCCAAGTGTTAGTAAAATGGCTTTCGTTTTGTTTGCTGAAGTGAGTCTTCTGTACTTCTAACTCAGTTTTGAAATTGCTTGGTGGCTACTCTGAAACATGGGGCCAGTATGTGAGAGAAGAAAAAGGTGGAAGGGACAAGACAGGGAGTGCCTTGTTCTTCAAAATCCCAATTACTAGTGATGCCTTTGACCTATTAACAGTCACTCTCCTCTCTTGGAATCTTATCTTCACCACTGGCTTCAATAATCACTATGTCCTCTGACTCCCACATTCCAGCTTCCAGCCATACTTCTCTTTTGACTTCTAGTTCTGGGTATTCAATTGCCTATTAGAATATCTGCATGGCTGCCCCACTGGTTCCCTCAGTTCAACATATACAAAACTGAACTTAACATTTTTCTTATAAATGTGCACCTACCCTTTTAGTTCCTATGCTGCTGGAAGGTGTTACCACATACTCAGCCAGACACCTGGGCGCCATCCTTGACTTCTCCTCTTTGGTCAACCCTAAACCAAATTCTACCCATTGTTCTCTCTTAATATCTCCCTGTTCTATACATTTCCCTATTATGTTGATCCTATCCGGATTCAGGCCATTTCCATCTCTTGCCGGGCAACCTCCAACAGCCTTGTGGCACATCTGATTCCCATTTTGTCCAGTTTCTGTCTGTACTCCACTCTTACCCAAAGTGACCTTTTAAAACTGAAATAGAATCTCAGAATTCTTGAATGGCTTTGCATAACCCTCAAGAGGAGTCTAAATTACTTAAAATGAGTCCCAAAGACATTTGTAGGATGCCTTCTGCTGAACTATCCTGATTTATCTCCTGACATACACTTTTCCTATACTCAGTACTCAAATTCTACTAGACAAGATTTGATTTTGTAAAAACTTTTTATGTTCTCTTACCCATGTGTCTTCCTCTGCCTCGACTGCTCTCTGGGAGCACTCCAGAACTGCCTTTACCTGGCTGCACTCACATTTCCTTCCTGATATCTTCATACTTCTTTTCTAACCTTCTCTAACCCCCTTTTGTCCTGGATACTATACCTACAGCTTTCATAGAAGCCCCGACTCTGGGTTGTAAATGCTTGATGACTCATCTCATCTCTCTTCCAGTCAGAACGATTTTTTTTTGAAGACAGAGTCTATCTTTTGTCTTATGTGTACTGCTTAACTAGCACCTGGCACACAATGGGCGCTCAGGCTATTTGTGTTGAATGAGGTAATAAATACATGTCAGCTGCAGCAATGCCCAGCTGCCTGGATAGAAATGGAATGTTTCTGCTGTATTATTTCAATTAAACATTAGGTGCAAATGGCAGGGTGGAAATAAAATTCAGAGCCAATGAGGTGACTTTATTATTGGAACTGTATCAACTTGAAAATCCTTGGCAGCCAGATTTCATAAAGATATTTTGGGATATTTGCTCATTCTCTGTCAGTTTGGGGAATAGGTTAAAAATTCTTCTGTCTTTCCAATAGTTTTATTGTTCTCCTCAATTTATTTAAGAACATTGTTTTCAGTGATGCCACAAAGATGGTGTGTAAAAAAGGTCCAAATCCTGGACTGGGGCTTGGGATTTTATGTGTGTAAATTATGTGCTCATGAAATAGTAAAGTCTTATGCCAATTCCATTTCTTTTAGCATAGCCTCTTGCATATTTTGGTCAGGTAGAAAGAAACAGGATTGGGACTCAGACAAAACCAATCTTAAAATTTTCTCTTTAAATTATATTCATCTTTAACACAATGAAAAAGATAGTTAAGCTTTTAAAATATAACATGCTCTTGGATTAGCAATTCCTTATCCAGAAACTGTACCAAAATAGTCATAAAAGTATCCTATATATGTAAAAATATTACTCTTTGAGGATAATTTTCGTCTTCTTGCACACTTAATAATAAAGTATAATATGCACATATAACAGTGCAACAAATAATAAGTGTATGGCGAGATGAATTAGTACAAAGTGCGTCTATATTTAACCACCAGCCAAATTTTAAAAATAGAATACTATCAGCCTAGAAACACCCCTCCATCCACTAACCACATAGTAGAGAACTGTGAGGTTCTTTACCCTTAACCTGTTTTGAATACAGTTAATTATCTTTGCCTACTTTTGAACTCTGTATGGGAATTATGCAATCTATATTCCATTGTGTCACGTTCTGTTACTCAGCATTGCTTGAAATTCATATGACAGATTTCTATGTCATTTTGTTGTGAGACACTATTGTGTTGCATATAGCACTGGTTTATTAAATTTCACAGCCATTTTTTTTTTTTTTAATAAAGATGTGGGGTACAGTTCAGGGTTAGGTATACAAACATTGATTATGCAGGTACCCTTGTTGATGAGGTATGCTTCTCCCTCCCCTAGCAGATTTCCTCAACTGCCAATCTTACCCCCTCTCCCCTGACAGTTTCCCAATACTGCTGATCGCTTTTTTATGGTATTATAATTGTTCAAGGTCCGCTTATGAGTGACAACATATGGTACTCTGAACTTTGTTTCTGTGATAGATCACTGAGTATGATCGACTACAAATCGACCCAAGTTGCTGCGAAGTCCATATATTTGTCCTTCTTTATGGCTGCATAATATGCAACAGCCATGTTCTATTGCATGAGTAAAGCCAAATTCATCTATCTGTTCGACTACTAACAGACAATGGCACTTTTTCAAGTTTTTGATAGAAAAATATTATAGATACTTTTATTTTTTTTTTGAGTAAAGGTCTTGCTTTTTCACCCAGCCTGGAGTACAGTGGTGCAATCATAAATTACTGCAACCTCAGATCTCTGGGCTCAAGCAGTCCTCCTGTTTCAGTCTCGTGAGTAGTGGGACTACAGGCACAAGCCACCATGCCCAGATAAATTTTTTTTTTTTTTGTAGAGATGGGGTTAGGGTTAGGGTTAGGGCCAGGGTTAGGGTTAGGGTGGCCCAAGCTGATCTTAAACTCATAGGTTTAAGCAATTCTGCTTCAGCCTTCCAACGTGCTGGGATTTACACTATCATATCTGAACTCTTGATTGCTTTTATATTGCATTTTCATAACTAATAAAGTTGAACACCTTTTTCTATTTCAATAGCCTTTTGGATTTCTTCTTTTGTAAAATTGCTAATGTATGCCCCTGCTTGTTTATTCTATTGGGTTATTTTTCTTGGTCTCATTGACATACAAAAAGTTCTTTACAAATTCTGGCTTAGGGTCTTTATCAGCTACATGTATTGCATATATCACCTTTCACTTGATGCTTTGCCTTTTGGCTTTCTTAACGAGGTCTCAATTTTTAATGTATTCTAGTTTATTAATTTTTCCTTCAGTGGTTAGTGATGTTAACAAATCTTTGCTCATTCAAAGTTTATTACAAATATATTGTCCTGTTATCTTCTAGAAACATTTTTATTTTTTTACTTCTGAAATTTGAGCTTAGATAGCCTAAAATTGAATTGTATGTATGGTGTAAGACAGGAGTCAAGTTTTTTTTCTTTTCCCTATCCCATAGGTACAGCACAATTTAATAAAAAGATTGTTCTATTTTCACTGTTCTACAATGCCACATTTATTACAAATCAAGTGACAATATATGAACAATACGAACAATCTACTTTATGCTTCACTATTCTGCCATTTTGATCTATTTATCTGTCCCTAACGCTTTACTTCATAGTGCCTGAAATTCAATACGTATATTTAATTGAATATATATGTGTGTGTTTGGGAGTATATGCCAGCTCTAGTAGTGCACAGTTGACTGAAAAAACGTAGAATATTTCCTTCTAGATAAATTCAATTAAGTATTAGTTGAACAGATATATAGATATCAGGCATTTAGAGTAGAAAACATTTAGAGCCAATGAGGTGAGTTTATTATCAGAATCAATACCTTTATAATTTGTCCTTAATTGTCCTGTTGGCTTAAGTCTTTCTTTTTTTTTTTTTTTTTTTGAGTTGGAGTCTCACTCTGTCGCCCAGACTGGAGTGCAGTGGCTGCTCCTGGCCACAGCAGCCTCAACCTGCTGGGCTCCAGCGATCCTTCCGCCTCAGCCTTCCAAGTAGCTGGAACTACAGGCGCGCACTACCACACCCGGCTAATTTTTTGATTTATTGTAGAGATGAGGTCTCGCTTGCCCAGGCGCTCTCGAACCCGCGGGCTCGGGCAATCCACTCACCTCAG